>JAXCLQ010007097.1:11320-35488 GCA_035584115.1 Cedrela odorata
TGTGTGTGTGTGTGTGTGTGTAAGATATTTGTATATATATACATATATATAAATATTATTATATATATACACACATATTCTCTCTCCAAGCTAACCACATATAGCTTACCACATATGTTACCTTTATGCATTTAATGAAATGAAGAGGCAAGTAGGCTGGGTGGTTGGGGATTACGGCTGTGCAGAAACAAGTTGGTTGTCTTGGATGGCTGTCCAAAAAAAAAATACTTAAGTGTTGAGTGTAAGTTGCATTGGACGCAACGTGAGCTTTCCCAAGCAGGACTCAACTGAGCATCTTCTTATTCATTTATTCTTTAAGAAAAGTTAAGTAAACATCAACCTTAGAGAAGGAAAGTGTAGGTCTTTGGTTTTGAATCAAAAACCAGAAGTGAGAAAAGAAGAAAGCTAGAGAGAAAAGAACGTTTTAGCTTGGTGAAGCTAAAACCAATTATATAACGAAGCCAGAACCACCGTCACCAACACCAACGTGTGTGGACCCGAGAAGGCAAGCGAAGGAGTTCACTTGCCATTCCAGTTTGCGAAGGAAAGAAGTAAGTTCTTGAACTTTGCATTTATGTTTATATTTGAAATTGTTTTAAATACCCAAAATATACACATGCACATGTCTAGATCTAGGGGTGGCCTTTCTGCAAGTTCGTGTGACAGGCTTGGCCTCTCCAGTGACGGTCGCGCCCTTGGGAATCAATCCCACGAGTTGTGCTTCCGCCATGAGTGAGAAATATAGCATCTTTTTTGTTCATTTTCCCCTTCAATGGTATCGTCAAACTCTTAACTCAATCATAAGATAACAACATCAATCATATACAAGATTCATATATCCACAAAAAACTTCTTTAGATATACATGCTTTGGCTTAAGACTTTATTCTTTTATGTTACAGTTCCATCTAGGATCTCATGCTCCAACATTTAAGTCAACATATTCCATCTTGGTTATCACCTGTACTCATACACTTAAACACATTACCAGCAAGCCTCTTTCACCAAGCGTGGCTAGCCTGATGAGATATACACAAGTGAAGCATGTGCCTCAGTGCGGAGGGCAGCCATTATTGTTAACCAAGAATGTATAAAGAGGATGATAAATTAGACATGCAAGCTAAGAACATTTCATAGTTTCCAAAATTTTCATGGTAATCTTTCAAAATAAAAACTGAATTTGTAAGATGAATTTGATGTGTTTACGTTCCTTCAATGGATGCTTAATGAAAATGAAAGAGTAGTATATTTGAAGAACATAAGTCCTCCTCAAATGTTCACCTTGATGTACAATGAAAGGGAGGGATTTTGAGAGGAAAAATAAGAGAGTTTTTCTTTCAATTTTCTATGTGTTTTTATTTAATGAGAAAATGTGAAAGACTTTGGTTTTTATAGCTAGGACTGGTTTGTAAATATTTTATTTGCACGGGAGTCTTTGCAAAATCTGATTTTGGTAAATATTACCCCATGTTTTGCAACATAATCCTTGGACAATCACTTTTTGTCATAAAGGTATGCAAACTATACTAATTTGCATTTTTAACCTCTAAGTATTTATTATAAGTCCTTTAACTTTTAAATGATTAATATTTAGTCCCTAATAAATATTATTAAGTATCCTCCCAACTAGAATAATTAATCTAATTAATTATTATAAGGCTATTTTAACTCTTAAAATAACTTATTTAATTTTATGTAACACTTATATAAAATAATAAATATCCTTGTTATTTTAGGATAGTGCTAGCTTCATTTTAAATAATATGTACATTCTCACATCAAGTATTGTGTGATCTTGTGGGACCCTCGTGAATTAACAATGTCTCGGTTTTGGATCTTATTCTAAATTAATTCCGAAAACACTAACTATAGTTGACATCTAGCAATATACTATAGTTCTTAAAACTTGGCAAGTTTAATAACTTCATCAAATCTCATTTTAATATAAACTGTCATGTTTGAATGTAGGTAATATCATTTCATCGTTTATATCCTTATCGAGAATAGATTCATGTATGTCAAAATCTCGAACTTAATTTGTTTATGAATCGTCAATCTCTATGTCCGAAACTTGTCATTGTGGACTCTTTCGCATGACTAATAATCGCTCTGGCAAGAGATTTATTTTTTCAACATTTATCGATGCTTACCTTAGGAACTCAAATATGGATTGAGTTAGCAGAAACTTCAATCCTAAAATCTCAAGTCAACGAATCCCATTGGCTTTTTCTTTATCATTTGGCCTTTTCTTTTTCTCAACCTAGGCCACTGGCTTTTTAAAAGCCTTCTTTTTATAACCAACTTTTAGCCCTTTCTTTGTTGGCCTTTAAGGCTTGGACCTGTTAGAAATAGTAGTATAAACATTTTCATACCCTTTACCTTTATTCATCTACTGATAATAGTCTTAAAGCTCATTAAGCAATTCAAATAACTGCTTCTCAATCCTATTGAGATTAAAATTAGTAATGAAAAAGCTCGATAGCAGTGATTGAAGAATTATATTCACCTTAAACTGGTGTGTAAACACCATGCCATAGACCTCAAGTTGTGTCAGATTATTAATTATCTTAATAACATGTTCGTCTAGCGGTACTCCTTTCCTCAGCTTCTGATTATTCACACTAACACAGATTATATTGAGTAACTCGAGAATTGTTCTGATATAGTTCCTCCGAGGACTGTGCTATCTCTTATGTGGTCAAAACATTTTCGTATTTTGAGCTCTTGATTCATTGAGGCAAGCATATAATATTTCGCTTTCCTATTGTCTTCTTTCCACAGATTGAATATCTCTATATTCTCAGGTGTGGCATTTTCCCCTATCTCTATAGGGAGAAGAACTCCTAAAATATAAGCCATGTTATTGAAATCTAGAATAATTCTAAGATTTCTCAACCAGTCCTTATAATTTGTTCCGCTTAGAGTGTATTTGTCCACGATCTTAAGCAATGATACATTTGCTATTATAAACGGTTTTACAATATATCACAATGAAAAAATATCTACAAGAATACAGAAATAAAAATTTATTATTGTCTGTAATCATTTAATCCTATCAACTTGCTAATCTCATTAGCTCCTACTATTTTATTCAGACCCTACACTCCCTTAAGTGGCATCTGGAAATAGTCGTTGGTTTATTTTTAGTAGGGAAACAAATTCTCATTTGGCCTAATCAATCTCACATAATAGAATCTTGGTCTTCCGAGTTCAGCGAGTAGGAAACACTTTTTCTTTTGTATCGCTATACAAGGTATGATTCATTTCTTTTGCCTTAGCTTCAAAAGCCTCACATAATAGATATCTTGGTCTCCTAGGCTAGCTAAACCCGAACTATTGTGCTTTCATAAAACGGTACTTTCACCAAGCCCTCACATAATAGAATTTTGGGTAAGGTAGAAGTATTCATCCAAGATCAAAGTAATCATTTTTTATGATATAAATGTCATACTCCTCACAAAATAGAAATCTTAGGATATTGATATTTATAGCAAAAATTTTGGTTACCCCACAATAGGAAGCATGGATTTAATAAATTTTCTTTAGCGAGATTTATTAGGTTTAACCTTTAAATTTAATCATTTTTCATGTTTTTTGTTTGTTTATTAGGAGCATTCATAAACATACATATCCTATATGCATATTAAAAGCATGTGGGTTGATCATGGGGTTTTCGAAAATAACAACCTAAAATAAACTATCTAAAGGTTATAATTTTTCAATCTCTCTTATCTCCTCTTCGAATTTCATCTGGTACTTTGGATCTTCGTCCTCATGATTTGTTTACAAAATAGATCTAAGACACGCAGGCCTGAATTACATAAATAATTTAACTATTAAATGTTACATGCCTTAAATGAATTTTAAAAAAAAATATTACAACTCTTGAATATTTTTAATAAATCATTTAACACCCATGATCAAACCTTCTAATCTAATAATCATCCAAAAATTATAGATAAACATTAAATCATTCACCCTTAAGATTGCATCTAAATTTAAAGGAAAATAAAAATTAAACAATCTAATTTAAGTACCTATGCACACACATATTTCATATACATGCATAATGTTTAATGAAAAATACTTCACCCAATGCAACCATCATGCTTAAATCAACATGCAATTGATCCAACCATTTTATATATGTGTCATAACACTTATAAACACTTCATGCGTATTAATATAATATCAAAAACAAATTTTTACAAGCAATATACACCCATGGCCAAATTACATGCTTCCTCAATGATGGAAAAAACAATTTCAGCACCAATGAATGAACATGCAAACACCTTTCATTATTTAACAAATCCAATCATTACATATTTAAGTATCACACTCATACACACATTATATAAATTTTTAATCATCTAAAAAACAATTTTTCAGAATATTACAAAGTCAAAATTGAGAAGATAGTGCAGTTTTTTAAAGATGAATACTAATTTTTCAAACAATTATCAACATGCATGAACAACAATTTATCTAATACATATAATAGCCATGGAAAATCGATTTGTTGCAATTAAATATGACATGAAAGGAGCTATTTAGCTCTAATACCATTTGTTGTTAACCAAGAATACAAGAAAAGGATGATAAATTAGACATGCAAGCTAGGAACATTTCATAACTTGCAAAATTTTCATGGTAATCTTTTAAAATAAAAACTAAATTTGTAAGATATATTTGATGTGTTTACCTTACTTCGATGGATGCTTGATAAAAATGAAGGAGTAGTAGAATTGAAGAATACAACTCCTTCACAAATTTTTACACTTGATGCACAATGAAAGGGAGGGGTTTTGAGAGGAAAAATAAGAGAGTTTTTCTTTCAATTTTCTAAGTGTTTTTTATTTAATGAGAAAATGTGAAAGACTTTGGTTTTTATAGTTAAGGATGGTTTGCAAATACTTTATTTACATGGGAGTCCTTACAAAATCTAATTTTGGTAAATATTACTCTATATTTTGTAACTTAATCCTTGGACAGTCACTTATTATCAAAAAGGCATGCAAATTGCATTAGTTTGCGTTTTTAATCCCTAAGTATTTATTATAAGTCCTTTAACTTTTAAAGAAATAATATTTAGTCCCTAATAAATATTATTAAGTACCCTTCTAATTAAAATAATTAATCTAATTAATTATTATAAGGTATTTTAACTCTTAAAATACCTTATTTAATTTTATGTAACACTTGCATAAAATAATAAAAACCCTTATTATTTTAAAATGGTGCTAGCCACCTTTTAAATAATATATACCTTCTCACATCAAGTATTAGTGTGACCTTGTGGGACCCCCGCGAAATAGCATTATTCTAATTGTGGATCTCATCTAAAATTAATTCCGAAAACACTTACTATAGTTGACATCTAACAATATGCCATAATCCCTAAAATGGGGCGAGTTCAATAAATTCATCAAATCCCATTTTAATATAAACTGTCATATTTGCCATGTAGGTAATATCCTTTCATTGTCTACATCCTTATCAGGTATAGATTCACTTATGTCAAAATCTCTAACTTGATTTCTCTATAAATCGTCAATTACTATGTCCAGAACTTGTTATCACAAACTTTTTCACATGACTAATAACCAGTCTGGCCAGAGATTTATTTTTCTGACATTTATTGATGCTCACCTTAAGAACTCATATACGAATTGAGTTACAAGAAACTTCAATCTTAAAATACCGAGTTAAAGGATCCCATCTTGACCATCATTAATTTCCAAGTACAAACAACACATGACCAAACCGGCTTATTGTACGTGACATGGCTAGCCTCGTAAGTATACACCATATGAACCATAAGCATCTATACAGGATTCGACCACGATGTCTTAAGTTGAAGGATTACATTGTACACTAATATGACCAAACGATTAATCATTGACATCATGCTATTCCATGTGATTTTTCGTTTATTTTGGGCATGTTAGATAAACAGTTCTCTAATTGTGAATCCACAATAATGCTCCAATGATATGACTATCATCGTCATCCAAACTTATATTAACTTTTTGATATCCTTTCGGAAGCATTTAATGTGCCCACTATATAATAATATTGCCCAAATAATATTGTTTCTGTAGGGAACGATTTTGATAAGAACGTTTATTTTAAATGTCTTATTTGGACTTATCACAATCCTAAATTATTTGCAGCATGTATAAATAGTTGAAACAGCATACAAATGTGAATCAAGAACAACTCTTTTATTTATTAAAAATAATAAATAATTAATTACAAATTAAATGCCGAGAAATTTACAATACGATTAATTTTTAAAGCATATATACTAACAACTGTAACACCTTAGGTAAATGATTAGTGGTATACTAGTACGGCTGTGTTACGTATCATTGATTGTGGATAATCACCCATGTGATTTGTCACGTTTGGTCACATTCAGTAACACATTCTCTAACATATCACCCATGTTTATGCTCTTGTAATATAAGACTCATCACCCAATTATTAATATCCAATACTAATCATTGACAGCATCAAACATACCATTCATACAATGTCAAACTTCTATATGACATCACCTCAACCGAAAGCTGATTCAGATGTAATCAAATCAAAACTCTGTACTCATATCTACAACTCTTTGCAGAGTCTTGACATCATAATACATTACGAGATCTCATTCTACATTTTATATACAATATATAAATCAGCAACTAAACATGCAAAATAATATAAAAGTCATTTTATTAATCGTAAACTAATTTATAATTAATTATAGAAATATATATATATATATACATACATAAGGATGATATCCTTAAACCGTATGACACAATTGGTTCTAGAGCATATCTCTAACAAACTCTCACTTACACTAAAACCAATCACCATGGTATCCGATACCCGTCCTCTCTAGGTGATGATTCAACTACTGTTGTGTCATCAGCTTAGTCAGTGGGTCTGCCACATTATCCGCGGATGGAGTTTTTTGCACTAGTATTTGTTTATCTGATGTACACTCTTTGATCAAGTGATATTTCCTCTTAATACGTTTAGACTTCTGGTAAGATCTCAGCTTCTTAACCTAAGCTATAGCTCCATTATTGTCACAGTATAATGTTACTATGTCAATTATGGAAGGAACTAATCTAAGTTCTGTAACAAACTTACGGATCCAGATAGCCTCTTTCACAGTTTCAGAAGCAGCGACATACTCAGCTTTTGTAGTGGAGTTAGCTGTGGTAATCTATTTGCAACTCTTCCAATAGATAGCACCTCCATTACATATGATGACAAATGCATAAATAGACTTTCTATCATCTATATCTGATTGGAAATCAGAATTAATATAATCCTCAAGTTTCAACTTATCTAGCCCATAAGTCAGCACTAAATCATTAGTTCTTTTCAAGTACTTAAGGATTTGTTTGACCGCAATTTAATGTTCTTCTTCTAGATTATGCTAATATTAACTCGTAATACTCACAGCATACGCTATATCAGGTCTAGTACATAGCATAGTATACATCAGACTTCTTATTGCCGAAGTAAAAGAATCTTCAGCATACGTTGGCACTCAGCTTCAGTCTTAGGTCCCATTTCTAGAGAAAGATAGACGTCATGACTTTAAGGTAAGAAACCTTTCTTAGAGCTATCCATACTGAACTTTTTCAGTTTTTTATCTATATACAGACTCTGAGAAAAGCTTATCATTCGTTTTGCTCTATCTCTATAGACATGAATACCCAAAATAAAGGTTGTTTCTCCTAGATTTTTCATAGAGAAAATATTAGACAACCATAATTTAGCAGCATATAACATGCCTACATCATTTTCTATAAGTAGTATGTTATTTATATAAAATACAATGAATGTGATGGCATTGTTATTCTCTTTTCTGTAGATGCATGGTTCATCAATATTCTTAACAAAGCTAAACGATTTGACTGCATTATCGAATCATATGTTCCAACTTCTAGAAGCATGCTTTAACATAAATGAATCTATACAACTTATATACCCGATGACTATCATCAAATGCAATAAACCCAACGGGCTGTTACATGTATATGGTCTCCTCAAACCATTACGGAAGGCTGTCTTGACATCCATCTACCATATCTCATAGTAATAATAAGTTGTAATAGCAAGAAATATCCGAATGAATTTTAGTATGGTTACTGGCGAAAAGGTTTCATCAAAATCAAAACCTTGTTTCTGATTATAACCCTTTGCTACTAACCTAGATTTATAAGTCTCTACTTTTCTATCTTTGCCAAATTTTTGTTTGTAAACCCATTTACAACCAATAGGAATAATTTCTTCTGGTAGATTAACAATTGACCACACCTGATTACCATACATGGATTTCATTTCGAATTTTATGGCTTCAAGCCATCTTTCAGAATTTATATTTAATATTGCTTCTTCATAGGTTCTAGGATCTTCCCTCTATATATCTTCTCTTATTATAAATGATTCTAAATTATTTTTAGAAAGGAAATAATATTTTTAAAAAGGGTAAGATATCCTAGTAGATCTACGAAGAAATTGGTCTACAGAAAACTAATGATCAGATTGAACTAGTTCAACAATATGAATTAGTTCATCTGCATCAACTGGCTTATTTATCTGAGATTAATCATTATCAAGCTTTCCAAACTCCTCTAAAAACTCAATCTTTCTACCTACACCACTATCCTCAATATACTGATTATCGAGGAATTGTGCATGTCTACTAATCAAAATCCTTTTATCAACATAAAAGTAGAAATAATATTCTAAACTATCTTTAGGATATCTAATAAATCAACTTTTTTCAGACTTAGCATCCAGCTTCCCAGTGTTAACTATTTTAATATAAGCTAAACATCCCTAATGCTTCATATAATTGAAGCTTGAAAGCTTCCTATGCCATATCTTATACGATGTCTTGGGAACTACTTTCTGTGAAACCCTATTCTCCAAACATAGTGGTAAAATAGTTATTTAATAATATTTATTATGACATGTGCATGACTTAAAATTTTAATTGACACATTATCGAGGTTTAAGAAAACTTAAGTTTGTCTAATGAAATAATTAATATGAACTTGATTATATTTAAATAAAAAATAAAAAATGGACTGAAATGAAAAGTTTTAGGGACTAAATCGTAAGATTTTCAAACAAAGAAAATTGATATTCTGTAGTGGGTACTGTAGCATTTCACTGTAGCACTGGTCGACCGATTGTATAAAACGGTCGATCGACAGTATGCATGTTAGGGGGCTATAGCAACTGGTTGACCGGCAGTGAGTATGTTTGACGAACACTATAATGGCACTGTAAAATTGTATCACACTGTAGCAATTACTATAGTAATCTGGTTGAAGGAAGCAATCAACTAGTTCGCTGTAAAATTTTTATTTTTTCGAGAATTTTCAAGGTTTTTGAGGATATTTTGGTATTTTTACCTTTTTAATATATACTCATTACCTCTAATAATCCCCTATGCTTCTCTCATTTATTACAAACACAAAAATTTACTCTTTCTTCCTTCTTAAAACCATTTTCTCCTCCCTCTCCATTTCTCTTCAAATTCTCGAATTTCTTCCAATTAATTTGAACATTTCTCTTCAAACGACTACCTAATATCTCCTCATTAATTTAAAACCAATTTTGGATAAAATGGAGCGAGATTGAGCGAAGACGAAATTTGAATTTTGAAGACAAATTAGGGTTTTTCTGTTTAAACAGTGATTCGAGATTTCTGAGGGTTTAGACAAGTCATCGATGAGTCTAATAACTCATTATAAGTATAAGATTTTGAGTATATTGAAATGTTATGATTATTGTTCATCCAGAATTTCCATTTAAATTTGTGTAGGAAATCAAGAATTTATGTTAATTTGGGTGAATTAAAGATGTATGGATGATATGTGTTGAATATTGCTTAGAAATGTGTATATCCATTGTAGACGAAAATAGAAATTTAAGAATTTTAATTATTTTGCATGGAAATGGTTAATAATAATAAATTAGTATTAGATTAAGTATTGTGAAGGTTGTATGTGTGATAATTTAAGTTTATTGAGCATGTTTGATGGACAAATATGTGAATTAATATCGAATTCTAAGTGAATTTTAGTATTCGATGTATATTGGGAGTTTAACGTGTAAATATGAAATTTAAAATGATAATAACTATGGAATTTTATTTGTTGGAAATCAGTTAAATGGCACCGATTATTAAGCCTTGTAAATGTGTCGTGTCAGCTAAGAACATTTAGCCATATTCATTATGAACATTCTATTTTTATTATGCATATAAGTATAATTATTTGGGGACGTGTAATTTATTTAAAATATGTATATGTGATACTAAGTTTCGAAAACTCGAGTGAAGTGTCGAGGGGACACGAGAACACGTAGTAAGAGTGATTACCCTTCTCTTACTGTGAGTAGATTTATACATACATAATTATGTAAATATAAATGCATATGATATTTATATGTACGCAAGTGTGTTAAATTGTTAAAAAGATAATGTTTATCATTATTTTATACTGATATTGAGATGTATGATTTTATATGGTCTACTATTGATAAAATTGTTTAAATATACATGCTAAAATGGCCAGAAGACCGGAAATTGATTTATACACTTTATAATCTGTGTTTGAGAATGAAATAGTCGGAAAGGCCGAGTTTGATCTTAATGAATTGAAATTGTTGATTTGAAAATGATTTGTTTTGAGCATGTATATTGGTAATGAGGCCGTTAAGATTGGTTATTAATATATGGTCAGTGGGCCAGGTTATTTACTATATATACAAAGAGGTAGCCTATAGACAGACCTATGAGAAGCCGCATAGGTGAGTAAGCAATAGTGGGACTGTATAAGAAAGGTTAAGTCATAGTAAGTCCACTATGTGCCGAGCACGGATATACTGATTTAGAGACCTTATGGAAAGTTTTAGCAGTTTTATAGGGATCTCATGGATTTAATGGATAACGAGGACAATAACTTTATCACTAAGTGACTACTCAGGCCAACATCAGTGAGACGGGCTATATGTTTTCAAATATACATGTTTTACAAATAAATGAACAATTTTGTAAATTATGACAAATGATTTACAGTTTTCTATTTATAAAAATAACATTGCATATGGATTTTATGCATAATAGGTTCACTGATGGATTTCAACATTACCTCGCCCAGGGTAGTGGTCGAAAAAGTATGGCCAGCCATATTTGGATAATTTGAATGAATGCAGACCATCTCTACATTATTTTCAGTTATTTGTTAAACATGAAACGTACTTATATATGTATTTGAGCATATTAATAATGAAATCCCAATATCATGGTTTAAAAAGTGTGTGCATGTATGTATACAGATGTATGTATGTATTTACTCACTGAGTATAGTTGTATACTCACCCTTCACAATTCCAATTTTCAAGTAAGGCACACTAGATCTCACAGGGTTAGTAGTACTAGTAGAGAACCCACAACACACTGTGTAAGTTTTCCTCTTCATTTATTATGTACTTAGGTCCATTGGATGTACTTATTTTAGTGATATATTTTAATTTGAAAAATTATTAAATATTTGTAAAGTAAATGTTTTTGTAAATGTTTATGTTTTGTTCAACTCGAATGGAAAATGACTTCTATAGTGTTATTTTTTATTAATGAATATTTGTTGTGGATAAATTGATAATAGAGATCAATTATTTGATGGTAATCCTATGGATGGGATTTATTATTTATAAATTATTTCTAGGATAAAATGGGTTGATAAGAAAGCCTTACAGACTCTTTTGATACAGTCTGATATAGAGGATGTATCATGAAGGTCTGTGATAATTGTTACAGGTGGACCTCAGGTTCGGGGTGTGACACTTTCGATGGAGTTCTGTTCATGATGTTTATTGCGATATATAAGGCATAGCCCCAAAGATATGTAGGTAAGTTTATAAAGCTCATCATGAATTGTACCATATCTAATAAAATACGATTTCTTCTTTCAAACACATCATTATTTTGCGGCGTATAAGGAGGTGTAAGTTGATAAAGTATACCATTATTTTTAAGAAATTCTAGAAATTTAGTATTTAAGTATTCACCTTCACAATCAAATCGTAGAATCTTAATACTCTTTCCTATTTGTTTCTCTACTTCAACACTGAATTCTTTGAACTCTTAAAAAAATTCATATTTGTACTTCAATAAATACACATAACCATACTGTGAATGATCATCGGTAAATGTTATGAAGTATAAGAAACCTCCTCTAGCTATTTTACTAAACAGACCATATACATCAGTATGTATCAATTTAAGAACTTCATTGGCTCTATTCCCTTGTCCAACAAAGGGCGATTTGGTCATCTTTCCTTGAAGATAGGATTCACAAGTTGGATAGGGTTCAAAACCCCATGGATATACTAGTTCATCATTACTCATCTTTTTAATTCTCTTATCTCCAATATAACCTAATTTATGATACCATATAAGTTTTGAATTAAGTTCATTTCTAGATCTTTTCTTATTAATAGTATTAGTCACGTTAATTTCATTAGTATTAAGAACATATAAACTATTTACATTCAAGCCAGTGTTAATCAATTTATTTCTCAAATAAATACAACATTTACATCTATTAAACATAAAAATGTAACCCTATTTACATAACTGATTGACAGCTAAAATATTTCTACTAGCAGCATCAAAAAACTTAGTTTTATACAATACAAAAACATGACCCAAACACAGAATAATTATGCATGTCCCTAAGCAAGTGGTAGCAACTGTTGCTCTATTTGCTATCTTCAGTGTCACTGCACCTTTCTGTAGTAACTACTTACTGTGAAGGTCATGTAACGACATACAAATATATGAAGTGGCAGTTAAATCAATTATCCAGCTATTCAAATTTGAAATAGCACTTAATTCAATTTCTATAACATGACATAAAAGCGTACCTTACACCTTCTTCTATCTCAAACTCTCCATATAAAGAGGACAGCTATTCTTCCAATGTCCAAGCTTCTTACAATGATGACACTCATCATTGGCTTAGCTACTGGCAACTTGTTTGCCTTTGCCCTTCTACTTCTTAGAGAATCCTTCTTTAGGTCTAACCTCGGAAGACTTCTTGCCTTTCCTCACCTATGTCTTACCATAAAACACCGTAATAAGAACGATCTTTTTTCTTTTACCTTTAGAGACTCTTTTATGAAATGAAACAATTTCATTCATAAGTTCATGAAGAATATGTTCCAGTTTGTTCATATGACAATTGATAACAAACTGGTCAAAGCTAGACGGTAGCGACAGAATGATCAAATTCGTCTGTAATTCGAAGTCCATATAAAACCCTAAAGAGGCCAGCTAACCTAGGAGGTACATCATCTTTATAAGATGAGACCCTGAAGACACTCTTGGATTAAGCTTCATTCCAAACAAAGAAGTCGACAACCTTTCACTGTCTGTAACTAGAACTCTCCTTAAAAATCTCTACTAAAGAAAGATAGATCATTGAGGCATCTTGCATGTGCTCATACTGAGTTTACAAGTCATCACTCATAAACGCCAACATATACGATCTCACTTTGAGATTATCATCCTTCCATTTTTGGAAGGTCTCCTTCTCTTCTGGTGAAGCCTCATATGAAAAGGACTTAGGTGTAGGCCTTTAAAGGACATAGCCAATCTACTCAAAATTTAGAACAATTTTAAGATTCCGATACCAAACCTTAAACTTAGGTTTGGTAAGCCTATGGGTGTCAAAGATTTTAAGAAGAAGGGTACTCATTAATCTTCTACTAGAAAAGAGATCTATAAAAAAAAGGAAATACGTTAAAATGTATAACAATATATATCATACTATTCAGTTCTGGACTTTAAGCTAAATAGTGCTTTCACTACTTTAATTATATCCCATACTCCCTCAATGAGAAAATTATAATCAAATTATAGATTTTTGTGGGTGATCATATTATCATCAAACTCACTAAACCTCACCTAACAGTTATTGGTCAAGTAAGCTCAATAAGTTAAAAACTCATTTTTATTTGTAACTCTTTACAAAACATTATCAATCATCTATAAGAAAAGACACCTCACCTAACAGTTATTGGTATCTCAACTTAGTGAGGCTATACCCAATGCCTTTTCTTGGATAGGAATAAAATCAAATTCCTCATCTAATAGTTATTGGAAACCAAAACCCTTTATCAAGAAATAGGTCAAATAAACTCAACATTCCGTGAGGGCTCTCACCTAACAATTATTAAGTTATCCCATCTAAGATGCCTATAACCTACTGACTGCATTGGAAAGATTGAACCTAATATTAAATGAAGAAGATTTTCATTTTTGGTCTCATTTAATAAACACATCAATATGTATATTTTTATTATTGTTTAGTAATGTAATTTAAAATCTATATCTTTTAATGATATTAATTCCAAATTTTACACATTACAAATTGATCAAATCAATTTAATAAATTAACAAATTAATTTATTAGAGAGAGACATAGTTGATACAATATTAATTTGTTAATTTTATATTCATATGATTACTCCTACTAGAATTCTATTAATTCTACTTGAATCAAAATCAATTAGAATCTCCATTCAATTTTATTTTAATTCAAAGTATTATTTTTCTGTTCAATTGAAACAATTTCAAGCCCGAAAATTTTTAATTTCATCAAATTAATTTTTTTTGTTACAAAAAATTTACTATTTAAAACAGTACTTAAGTAAGTTGCGGTTAAAGGAATATATATATATATATTTTTTTAACAAGAACAAGTCGACCCTGTTTTGTAGGGTGTCGATCAAATCGACCCTTTCATTTATAAGTGTTAACCTTCTCTATAAAGAGGTCGACACTTTCACAAATAGTATGATGCATTTCCAAAATGTATCAACCTAATTGCCAGCAAGTATCGACACTCGATACTGTATGCTTGCAAGTATCAATACTTTTTCAAAGTATCGATACTTTTCATAAAAATATCGACACTTTCTATCGAACAAGGTATTTATCTATTGCTCTGAGTATTAATACTCGATTCTAAGAGGTATATCGATATTTTCAGTTAGCAAGTGTCGATACTTTTGAGAAAGTATCGACACTCACTCATGTTATAATAGCAAGTATCAACACTTCTCATTAAAGTATTGACACCTACTATCTTTTAATAAAGTATTGACACCTACTATCTTTTAATAAGCAAGTATCAATAATTTTCATAAAAGAACCGATACTCACTTCCAACAAAATGATACAGGAGCATCAGGTATTATTCTGCTACTCCAAGTATCTACCCTTTCTTAAAAGTGTTGACACTCACTTAAAACAGAACGATACTGGAATGTCAAGTATCGTCTGTTTGCTCAAATTATTGACACTTTTTCACAAAAGTATCGATAATCGTTTAAAACAGAATGATAGTTTGCCATTTTTAATAATTTCCAGTGTTTTTAAAACACGCTTAAATTAATTTAAAACAACTTCATTCATTATCCAATCCACAACAAACATCCATATGAACATAAATCAACATCCCAACACATGTTTCCTAAAACATACACACATACGCATGTCATTGGCTCTGATACCACTTGAACATGAAATTCTAACTCGTTTCGAAAATGGAGCGCAATGCGCAGGATTAGTTCCAGGGCGCCCGACGACTGCTAGGAAGCCACACCCGTCACACGGATGTACGGAAAGGCTCCCAAGGGACTTTAACATGTACACATGCATATTTTAGGATTTAAAACATTTCAAACATAAATACAAAGTAAAGAAGTTATACTCATTTGATTTGTAATCCAGAATAGCAAATCAATCTCCTCACTTACTTTCAAACATATCCACATGTCGGGTTAGAGAAGATGGTTCTGGTTTCGTGGTGGAATTCAAAGCTTTGGGTGTTAGCTTCACCAAGCTAATCCATTGCTTTCTCTCTCTAGCTACTTTCTTCCTCTTGTTTTTGTTCAAAACAAAAACACACACCAAAACCTTCTCTAAGGAATGATGCTCACTAGAAAATATAGAGAAAAGGAAGAAGAAGAATGCTCTCAATTGAAAGAGGAGAAGAAATAACATGCCCTAAGACTTAACACTTAAGTCTTCTCATTTTAAATCAATTCTAAATTGATTTCTTCTCCATCGACATACTTGACCACTTGGCTTTCATTTTATCAAATAAATAAAGCCATGTGTTATGCTTAAATTGGTGGAATCAATTAACACTAATCTAATTAATGTAATACATTAATATATTAATTCAATTAACATATTAAAGCAAGAGAGAGAGTATATATATACATATATATACATATTATATTATTACTTTAATAATATAATAAGTAATGACTATAATTTAGATATTTATATATATTACTTTAATATATACTGTCTTATAATCATCACATTAGATATTTATTATTTTATGAATATTTTAATCAATATTAAATCATTATATCTATATACTAATATAATATCTGTAAATCATATTTACGTTATCACATAAATAACTGAAATATTTTCCATGCATACGAGTGTTAGCGAGTCCTAACCAAGAAATTTATTCTTTACAATAAAGAATCAAATTGTTACCCAATCAAAGTATCGGAACAATATAATTAATTAATTAATGATTATTGAATAATAGCAATTACCATCATTATCAAGTAATCAACTAATGTGTCTGACATCCTGGGTTCATTGTGAGCTAAATATGGATAGATATGAACTCTTTCGTATCTTTTTAGTACAACTCTTTGTAGTCAAAGTTCCCAATGATCATGAATGACTTCTAGCAAGATGTCATGACCCCCAGACATAGATGAATGAATATACTAGATAAATCCATATAGTTGTACGTGCATATAGTAAAGTCCCTTTACTGTATACTCCCAATCGAGTGCGGGTCATGGTATTATCATATACAAAATTCATATATCCGCAAAACACTTTTTTGGATATACATGTTTTGGCCAAAGACTTTATTTCTGCATATGATAATTCCACCTAAAATCTTAAGCTCTAACATCTGAGCTAGTAGATTCCATCTTGGTTATCACCTGTCCTCATACACTTAAACACATTACTAGCAAGCTTTTTTCATCAGGCATGGCTAGCTTGATGGGATATACACAAGTGAACGATGTGTCTCAGTGCGGAGGACAGCCATGACAATTCAGGTCAAAGGACTAGTGGTACACTAACACGGTTGTGTGACGTATTATTAACTTGGATAATCACCCATGTGATTCGTCACATTTGGTCACGTTCAGTAATATGTTCTCTAATATATCACTCATGTTTATGCTCTTATAACATGAGACTCGTCACCTAACTATTAATATCCAATACTAATCCTTTGAAGTATCAAATATATCAGTCATGCAATGTCATACTCCCATATGACATTGCCTCAATCAGGAACTGATTCAAATGTATTTAAATCAAAACTCTGTACTCATATCTACAACTTTTTGCAGATAGAGTCTTGACATCATAATACAACACGGGATCTCATTCTGTATTTTATATACTAAACATTCAAAATGATATAAAAGTCATTTTATTAATTGTAAATTAATTTACAATTAATTATAGAAATATATATACATAAGGATGATATCTCTAAACCGAATAATACGATTGGTTCTATGCCATATCTCCAACAGATACACTTGTTCAAGGTCTCCTAACACAAATTTAAATAACCATAACCCATCATAATCAACCTAGTGTTTGGATATGCCTAGAAGCTAACTTGAAATAGAGTGGCTTGTTTTAGATATTGACATTTAAAGCATGTGTACTATATTTTTCTTGATATTATGTTTAAAATTGTTTAAATTTTAAAATATGCATATGCACATGTCTATGTTCCTTCAGGATCTTTTTCGCACGGTCCGTATGGTGGCTGTAGCTTCCTCGCAAACATGCAGGAATTGTTGCCTTATGCACGCGCTCCATCAAAGTGGTATCAGAGCCACGTGACATGTGTATGTATGTATGTTTTAAAAATATGTGTTTGGAAATTGACTATGTTCATATGGATGTTTGTTGTGGCTTGGAAAATGATAATGTGTTATTTAAATTAAACATAGTCTTTATGTTATTATATGATAATAATATGTTTAAAAGCATGAAAATTTGATTTGTTATATTTTTAAGCATATATGTGTGTTAATACAATATATTAGTTTGATTAAATTTGTGTTAACATGTGTATGAATATAGTTGATATATTTGAGAGCATGAAAATGATTATATTTGATATGGTCATATGAATATTTGGTTGATTATGATTAAAACACCCCTACTGGAAATCTTAACCTAAATTCTGGTAGAGTATCCTCTAAATATTTATCCATTTTACCTTGCAAATAATCCTCAATTATATAACCCATAATTCTCACATATATATATATATATATATATATCCCTATCCATCAATATATAAAATCTAGGTTTCTTCTTCATGATTCATAATTATGAATTATATATATAGATATACTTATACATATCTAAAAGCCATAAAAAGATAATAACTACATCACAAAATGAAACATAGGTTTTAAAACTGTGTAAAATAGATGCCCACCATGTCAAGTTTTCTTTGACTGTTGAAGTTGAGAAAGGCAATATCCCCATGCTCTATCAATTACCTAGAAAGGGAAAAAATCTAAAAAGAATGAGATTATACATCTCAGTAAGTAGACCTGTTAAAATATTTTAATAAAATCGTGATACAATATAGTATACAATTTTATTTTTAAATATACAAGAGCATTGAGGATAAAACCAATATCACCTATTTTAAGCCAATGTTGTATCTCCAATAACCATATAAACAAATATCATGTAGATGAAAGGTTTTTATCATAATTTTAAAAAAAAAAACCATTTATCGTAGAATCATGTAGAACAATTTCATAATAATCAATCAATGCATCATATCTTAGGCTCCCCCTACTATCGTGTATAATTTCTATCCATAAACTAACCGTGAAAATTCATAGAATGATGGCATACTAGTAACCAACTCCAAAGGTCTGTAACACCATAAACACGCCTCAAAGGCATATGTGTAGTATAATGTACCCTTAAAGGGCTAATGTATTGGATAAGAACTCTGGAGGTGGCTCCCACCATGAAGGTGTAGCACACAGCTCCTATATTCCAATCACGAACATACTTTTATAGATTAAGTTCGGTGTAGCCAAATCATATAATGCCATACATATACATCTCATCCATAAACATGTTCCTGTAAACCATATTAATAAATCATGAGAGTTATTAACAATTATATACTTACTTAAAATAGAATTGAGAATATTTTCATACATGAAAGTCGTAAATCATGTTCATATCCGTAAAATGCTTTCGTCTTATAAATCAATACATAGATGTAAAGAAATAATTTAAGGTTCATATACATAATTAATTAAAATATGTCACATAAATTGTCTATTCACAAAAATTGTCAAATTTTTATATTTCACAATTCACGTCGTCTAGTACTTCTCGCTTGCGAGGTATATATTAGTTAATAATTATCCTTTAACATCATAAAATGCATGCTCAAATGATTTAAAATGCCTAAATCCCTTAAATCTTCTCATTTTCTTTTTCTTCCATAATTCATCCCCCCCCCCCCCCCCCTTTTCTTTCTCTTCTTCTTTCTATTACTCAATTCTTTTCCATTGTTTTTCGTACATTGCTCAAATATTATCAAAGATTAGTAATTAACCTCACATTCATACACCATGATAATCCATAATCATTAATCATTCATCAAAACAAATTTCCTAAAATTTTAAAGTTTAGCTTGAAGTTTATATTGATGTCCTAACTTAGAAAAATCATAATTTTATTTTTGGTAACTTATTTTAAGGTGGTTCTAGTTGCATAAGTTCTATAAACAAGTCTAATTTAAGGGAAAAATAATTCATTCAAATTCCCAAGTCTACGCTGCAATAGAAATTCCAACAAATCAACATACTTCCAAAATTCATAACTATTTTTATACTAATCAGATTAAAGTGATTCGAAGACCAAAATTTTCCTCTAGATGTATAGTTTGTAGAAAAAATATCATAAAAATATAAACTCATCAACCTCAAACCCAGAATTACCAAAACAAACCCCTATTCAGCAAGCTTAATTCCCCTGTTTTTTTTTTCCCTATCTTTTCTTTCATTGTTCATGCTTTCAAATCCCTTTTTAATTTTAACTAATTAAATACAAATCAATACAAATTCATGCTAGATAGATGGTAATCCAAATTCCTTAGGTTTATGATCATAATTTTTCAAAAAAATCATAAAAAAGAGTTATAGAAATTGAAGAAACTAACCTTGATTAACAAGAAGTTTGAAACCTTAGAAATGATTTTTGATGTGGATGGATGAAAGCTGAATTTATCCAAGAGAGAAGAAATGAGAGCAACATATATGAAGAAAGGAAAATAATGAAGAGAGTAAAGGTTTTGTTTTTGAGCTTCTAAATATATTTACTTGGCTATTATCTCTTTAGTCCTTCAATTTCTCAATGTCCTCTAATCAAGTCCTTAATTTTTTTAATTTAAGCAATTTAGTCCATCTTTCTATAATATTTCCATTGCAAAATACTTCATATGAAAACCCAAATTTACCCTTAACATTTTTATCAACTTACCTCTCATAAATTTCTAATTTATAATTTTGTACAATCGAAAAGGAAGAAAAAATCATGGATGTTATAATGATTTTATGAAAAAAAAACATAATTATAGATGTTGTTAATTTGATTAATAAGTGTTATCATGTTTAAAGAAATGAATGAAGTAGTTTTATGCATATTTTGAAAACATTTAAAAATAGCCTAGAATTGATTTAGTAGAGAATGGATTGATGTGTTTATTGTAAATATTATAAATCAATCCATTTTTGCCTTGAAATGAGCTACAGATCATTCTATTTTAGTGAATATTGATCTCTTTGGAGAAAGGATCAATACTTACTATTAAAGGGTCGATCTGATTAAACCCCTCAATGAAACTGATCGATACATGCTGGCTACGGATCATTCTGTTTTAGGAAGTGTCGATCTCTTTGGAGAAAAAATCGATACATATTGTTGAAGGGTCAATCGGATCGATCCCCTCAATGAAACAAATTGACACTTATGATGAGTCATGAAAACTGAGCAAGCCACAGATTGATCCTTGGCCAGAGAGGATCGATTTGCTTGAGACGCACATTGTTTTCTCTCCCTATTTTTGCCTAAACAGATCGACACCCTGAGAGTGTGGATTGATCTATTTTCTAAAAAAAAGTAATTTTTTTTATTTTTTATTTTTTCTTTATTCTTATATAATCTTCAAATATAATAACCTTCCATTAGCCACAACTTTCATAAGTACTAATTTGATTAGTATATTTTCTGTTACTGAAAATTTAATTTGTTGAAATTAAAATTTTTTGGGCTTGAAATTTTTTTAATTGAATATAAAAATAATATTTCAAATTAAAATTTAATTTAATGGTGATTCTAATTAATTTTGATTCAACTAGAATTAATAAAATTCTAATATGAGTAATTTGAATATAAATCGACAAATTGATATTGTATCAATTAAAACCTCTCTCCAATAAATTAATTTGTTAATTTATTAAATTGATTCGATCAATTAGTAATATGTTGAATTTGAAATTAATATCATTAGATGATATAGATTTTGAACTCCATTACTAAACAATAGTATATACATATTGATGTGTATATTAAATGAGACCTTAAATGAAAATATTTCTCCTTTTAATATTAAGTTTAAACCTTCCAATATAATTAGTAGATTATAGGCATCTTAGATAAGGTAACTCAATAACTATTAGGTGAGGGCCCTCATCGAGTGTCGTAGTCTATTTGACCTTTTTCTTGATAGAGGATCTTTCACTTCCCATACTGTTAGGTAAGGGGTTTGATTTTACTCTTATTCAACAAAAGATGTTGGGTCTAGTCTAACTAGATTGAGGCAGCAATAACTGTTAGGTGAGGTATCTTTTTCTAGAGGTAGATTGATTATGTATTATAAAGAGTTACAAATAAAAATGAGTTTCTAACTTATTGGGCTTGCTTGACCAATAACTGTTAGGTGAGGTTTTATAAGTTTAATAAGAATGTGATCACCCATGAAAACCTATAATTTGATTATAGTTTTCTCATTAAGAGAGTATGGGATATAATTAAAGTAATAAGAGCACTATTTGGTTTAAAGTCCAAAACTGAATAGATTGAAATATAAATATACTTTTACATTCTAATGTATTTCATTTTTTTGCAGATTTCCAAACGTTGAATCTATTTTCAATTGAAAAAATAATGCTTAACCCTCTTTTTAAAATCTTTTACACTCATAGGCTTATCGAACCTAATTTAAAGGTTTGGTTTTAAATCTTAGAAATGTTTTAGATTCTAAAAGGATTGGCTATATCCTTTAAGGCCCTATGCCCAAGTCTTTCTCTAAGAAGGCTTTACTAGAGGAGATTGAGGCCTTCAAGAAATTGGAAGATGATAATCTTAAAGTTAAATCCGATATGCTAGCATATATGATTGATAACCTATAAACTCAACATGAGGACATGTAGGATGCCTCAATCATTTATCTCTCTTTGGCGGAAATGTTTAGAGAGAGTTCTAACTATAGGCGGTATGAGTTGTTCACTACTTTATTCGAAATGAAGCTTAATCTAAGAGTGCCTCCAGAGTTCCATCTTATGAAGATGATAAACCTCATAGGTTAGTTGGACTCTTTGGGGTTTTTTATGGACTTTGAATTACAAATGGATTTGATCCTTTAGTTACTTCCATCTAGCTTTGACCAGTTTGCTACCAATTATCACATGAATGAACTTAAACATACTCTTCCTGAACTTATGAATGAAATTATTTTATTTCATAAGAGAGTCTTTAAAGGAAAAGAGAAGAAGATTGTTCTTACTACGATGTCTTATGGTAAAACATCGAAAAGAAAGGCAAGAAGTCCTCCGGAGTTAGACCCAAATGAGGATTCTCCAAGAAAAAAAAAAGAAGGGCAAAGGTAAATGAGTTGCTAATAGCCAAGCCAATGATAAGTGTCATCATTGCAAGAAGCTCGGGCATTGGAGGATGAATTGTCTTTTTTACATGGAGAACCTGAAACAAAAGAAGAAGTAAGGTACACTTCCTTGTTATGTTATTGAAATTGAATTAAGTGTTATTTTATATTCAAATAGCTAGATAATTGATTCAATTGCCACTTATTATATTTGTATGTCGTTACAGGACTTTCACAGTAAGCAATTATTGGAAGAAGGTGTAATAACACTAAAGATGAAAAATGGAGCAACAGTAGCTCAAGGACTTGCAGAATTGAATTGATATATACTGATGTATGTGGTTCATTTAGTGAAATGGCCAGAGGAGGTTTTTCATACTTCATAACCTTTACCAATGATTATTCATGATATGGTTATGTGTACTTATTAAAATACAAATTTAAATCTTTTAAAATGTTTAAAGAATTTAGAGCTGAAATAGAGAAACAAACAAGAAATAGTATTAAGATTCTACAATCTAGTTAGGAAGGTAAATACTTAAGTATTGAAATTTTAGAATTTCTTAAAATTAATAGTATACTTTCTTAGTTTACACCTCTCTTATACACCATAGCATAATGGTGTATCGGAAATGAGAAATTGTACTTTATTAAATATGGTACGATCCATGATGAGTCTCACAAACTTACCTATATATCTTTGGGAATATACCCTAAATATCCTAATTTACATCTTGAACAGAACTCCATCCAAAGCAATTCATAAGACACCGTATAAGATATGATATTAGAAGCTTTTAAGATTCAATTATATGAAGCCTTAGGGATGTCCAACTTATATTAAAATAGTTAACACCTGGCCCACAAGCCCAATTAAATACTTAATTTAATATTTTTATTATTATTTATATTATAAATACTATTTGTCTTAATTTTCTTTCTTTATTATTACTATTATTGGGTTTTAATAAAAATTATAAGAAGGACTTCAAAATCGATCTGTTTAAAGGACGTATCGATCTGTTTGTCAATTTTAAATGTTTAAAAAATAATTTTTTTAAAAAATATCG
>JAXCLQ010007108.1:2625-46515 GCA_035584115.1 Cedrela odorata
ATATATATATATATATATGCACACTCATTTATAAATTCAAGATATTATGATTACTTTATAATATACTTAAAAAATATATTCATATTGCATTTGAAGCCAAATAATCATAAAATAATTTATAAATTTGCATACAGTTTTAAACAAATAAAATCGGGTTGGTTATACTTTCATTACCTCTACCTTGACCAAGGCAACTTTGAAACCATTAGTGAGCTTTTCATGCATAAAAATCATTTGCAATGTACTCTTATAAAATAGCAAATCATTTCTTATGTTTTACAAAAATTATTTTATTAAGGTAAAACATGAATTTATAAGAACCACTGCCTATTTCACTGATGTTGGTCTCGAGTAGTCACTTAGTGATAGAGTGACTATCCTCATAATCTATCAAATCCAAGATATCTTTATCATACCGCTAGGATTTTCCATAAAGTATCTATATTCGCATATACGTGCATGACACATAGTGAGCTTACCATGACCTCCTTATTTCAGCCTCACTGTGGCCTACTCACCTATGCGGCCTTTCATAGGTCTGTCCATAGGCCACCTCCATATATATATAATTAATAAATTGGCTCTGTCACGCCTTGACCCCGAGGTCCACCTGTGACAATCGTCGCAGACCTTCCTAATACATCTTTTATGCCCATAATATATCAAGAGAGCCTGTCAGGCTTATCTGTAAATCTTAACATCCATAATAAAACAGTTTATATACCAAACTCTCACCTATGAGATTATCAACAATAAGGAATAGATCTTCGTGATTAATTCATCTATAACATATTTGATTAATATATTTATCAATTTAAAAACTCATTTACATATAGATTGAACAAAATAATAAACTCTTACATAACATTTAGTTTACAATTTCTCTTCAAAATCCAAATAAAATCAATCCAAAATAAATACATATTCAATAGAATCCAATTACATTTGTGAGTTAAGTAAGGAAAACCTATCATGAGTGTCATATGTTCCCTACCATAACCATCAGCCAAGCTAAGACTAATGCTTCTAACTTGAAAGTTGTAATTGTGAAGGGTGAGTATACAACTATACTCAGTGAGTAAATACATATATATATACATATACATATACATATATGTACACGTATTCCAAAATCCTGATATTGGTATTTCATTAATATCATGCTTGAAAATACATATATACATTTCATGTATAACAAATTACTGTAAATCAGAATTTAGGTCTGCATTTAAATTTTTTAACAACCAATCTGGGCTGGCCAAACTTTTTCTATTGCTACCTTGGCTGAGGTAATATCGAAAACTATTAATGAGCATTTTTATGCATAAAACCATATGCAATGTATATTTATAAAATTGAAAACTGTTTATCATTCTTTAATAAACCATTTATTTCTTTCAAAACATGCAATTAGAAAACAACGCCCGTCTCACTGATGTTGGCCCCAAATAGTCACTTGGTGATAGAGTGACTGTTCTCGTCATATCCGTCAAATCCATGAGATCCCTATCAAGCCGCCAGGACTTTCCATAGGGTCTCTACAACCGCACCTAAGTGCACGGCATATAGTGAGCTTATCATGGTTCATCCCTCTTATACAACCCCACTGCAGCTCCATTCACCTATACGGCCTCTCATAAGTCCGTCTATAGGCTACGTCCCTATATATACAGTCACATAACCGGCCTATTGGACATGAATCAGTATCTGGCCTTATCGGCCTCATTACCAATATACATGTATTAAAAACAATCATTTTTACACAAATAAATTTAAAACAGTTCAATACAATAGGCCTCCCTGGCTATCATAGCATGTATATCTAAACAATTTTATCAACAAAAGACTACATAAAACCATACATCCCAATATCAATATGAAGTATATAGAAATAATTCATTTCAAGTTCTAGTTTGCATTTCCATAATTTCTTTAAATCGAAAAACAACTTGTTTTTAGCACACAAATAAATATCACATGCAGTTTATTTACATAATTATGTATGTATAAATCTGCTCACTATATAGGGAGGGTATTAACTCCTACTAACAAATCATTGCGTCTACTTGGTCTTTCTCGGAATCTAATACAACACGTATATATAATAAATTCTACGATTTTCAATTAATGTAAACACAATGCATTAAATGTATGTTTCGTGGAAAACATATCTAGAATTCTTTAGTTGGCACATACATATCACGAGGCTTACTGACTGGGGCCATTTAACTAATTTCCAATAAATGAAATCCGTTGCTATTATCATTTCAAATTTCATATTTACAACTTAAACTCTCAATATACATTGAATACTAAAATTTACTTAGAATTCGATAATAATTCACACGTTTATCCATCAAATATGCCCAATAAACTTAGGTTATCACACATACAATCTTTACAATACTTAACCCAATACCAATTTATTATTATTAACCATTTCTATACAAAATCATTAAAATTCCCAAATTCGTATTTCCGTCTACAACGAATATACACATTCTAAGAAATATTCAACATATATACCATCCATACACCTCCAATTCACCCAAATTAACATAAATTCTCGATTTCCTATGTGAATTTAATGGAAATTTCAGATGAACAGTAACCCTAACATTTCAATATATTCAAAATTTTAAAATCATGCTTATAATGAGTTATTAGACTTACCGGTGACTTGTCTAATCGCTTAAAAATCTTGAATCACCGTTTAAACTGAAAAGCCTCAATTTGTCTCCAAAACCGAAATTTGTTTCTCTTCGTTTCTTGTTTTTCTTAGCCCAAGTGTGGTATTAATGCGAAAAGGAGGAGACGGAGAGTCCTTTGGTGGCAAAAATTTGATGGAAAATGGAAGAAATGGAGAGAGAGAGGAAAACCCATTTTTAGAAAGAGACAAATTTGGGCATTTTTAGAGAGAAAGAATGATGAAACACAAATGAGAGGTTTATATATATATATATATATAGAAGGGTGAAATGACCAAAATGCCTTTAAAATCTTTGAAAAATTTACAAAAACCTGTTTTTTCTAGCAAATCGATCGATTAGTTACTACAGTATCGTAAACAGTGCTATAATCAGTGCTACAATACCCCTCAACGGTCAATAGTTTTTTTCAACCAGTCGACCGGTTCCAATTTAGCTATTGCCAGTCAACTGGTTGCTATAGTGACTTGTTACAATATCCCCGCTACAATACTCGGCTTCCACTGTTTGAAAATCTTACGATTTAATTCTTGAAATTTTGCAGTTTAGTCCCTTTTTCAGTTTTTAAAAAATACAGCTAAGTTCATATTAATTATTTAAGTAAGCCAACTTAAGTTCTTCTAAACCTCGATAATGTGTTAATTAAACCTTGAATCGTGTACATGTGAGAATAAATATCATTAAATAACAATTTTACCCCTATGTTAGAATAATAGGGTTTCACAGGTCCACTGACCATACAACAATATCTGGCCTTACTGACCGCATCACCAATATATATGCATATAAACAAATTAATTTAAATCCATGATTTCAAATCATATAAACAAATCAGGCCTTCCTAGCCATCTCAACATTTATATTTATCATAAATTTTTTAACAGTAGACCAAATATAAATATTTTGTAATATCAATATAAAACACGAGGAAGCACATTCATTTCAAGTTCTATTTTTTTAATAATAAAATCACTTGTTTAACACACAAGCGTACATATATGTATCACACGCACACACACATATATATATTTTGTATCACGCACATATATCTACATATTCTTGTATATATAAATTTACTCACAACAAGTGGAGGGTAATCACTCCCATTAAGGGTCATTGTGGCCACTCGGTCATTCTCTTGGGTTCTTGGAACCTAATATCACATAGACATATAATAATGAATTTCGTGATTCCCAATAATTAAACACAATGCACTAATGCGATGTTTATGGAAAACATATCTAGAATTTCTTAGCTGACACATATTACATCACGAGGCTTAACTAACGAGGTTATTTATCTAATTTTCAATAACGAATTCCTATAGTAGTAAATATTCTAAATTTGTATTTCCATTAGATGAAAATACATATTCCAAATGATATTCAACACATATTTAACATCATATACTTCCAATTATTGCAAATTAACAAATTTATATTTCCTATACGAAATTTTGAATGAACAGTAACCTCACAATTTCAAAATATTAAAAATCTTAAAATCTAACCTATAATGAGTTAATAGGCTTACCGATAATTTGTAGAAACCCTTAGAAATCTTTAATAATTATTTAATAGGAAAAGTCTTAATTTCTCTTCGAAACCCAAATTTCTTTCTTGCTATTTCTTGCATTTTTTAGTCCAAAATCGGTACCAAATTGAAGAGGAGAGGATGGATAATCAATTGGTAGTAAAAATTAAAGGAAAAAAATGAAGGATTTTGAAGAAATTTGAGAGCTAAAGAGAGGGAGAGAGAAATAGACGTTTTTAGAGTGAGATGGAGTGAAAATTTTAATTTTTAGATAGATGAGATGAATGTAAATTGTTAGGGTTCATGAGTATATATAGAAAATGAGTGAAAAGACCAAAATACTCTTAAAAAAATTTAAATATTTCAGAAATTCCCAAATTCGCGTTGAACCGATCTACTTATTTTGAGTTTTCCCACGACATGGCCACTGCCGATTAACCATTTTCCTGAACCAGTCGATCGGTTCTGTTTTCACCCATGGTATAGGTTTTACTGGTCGATCTGTTCTGGGTTTTCCCTCACTGTTGGTTGACCGGTTCCCTCATCCGGTTGATTGGTTTCCACATCCGGTAGGTCGGTTCCATTTTTTTTAGTTTTCTATTCTTTTGGACGACCGGTCCCCTTACTCGATTGATTGATTCCATATTTTCGTGGGTTCGGAACTGTTAACACTCAATCGACTGACTCTAAGAGCTCAAAAATTTTAAACTGAAACCTGTTATTCTAAAGAATCAATTTTGTTTTCTTTACGGAGGCTCCGCCTCCTGTACCTCTATAAAGGCGTTGCCCTTTGACCCCGCTCATTAATCGGTTAGCGAGATCGCTGAATGTGTAAGCTTTAGGCAATATACTAAACCCCAATATATGTTAAATTTAATTTACTTAATTCATTCCTTATACTTATATCATTAAACTAACTTAAATTCACCTAAGCCTAGTTAATATGTCAACTAATCATGAACAATGCATGTGTAAAAATCAAAGTCAAACAATGAATATTTTACCCATATATTCGAAAAATATAATTAATAGAATTGTTTTAGTTTTTTAAAAGAATAACAATCCTAATTAGATAACATTTTTGGAATTTTAGGAACTCTGTTATAAGTTATTCTAATAATAAGTTATAAAATCTTTTAGTTAGTTTTTCTGTATAAATAAGTGTTGTAATTCTTATTTTATTCATTCAATAAGAAGAGTAATAATTCAATAGACTTTTTCTCATTTTCTTTGAATTTTTTTTTAATTTTCGAACCCATTTTAAATCTTCATTTGGCACCAGAGGCTTTGTTTGCCTTCACCTTTTAAGATTACAAGTAGAAAAGTAATTCTCTAGTGCAATAAAGTGTTTGCAAATTAATAGTGGAGGTAAATTCATTGCTTTTGTTTCTTATCTTAGACAACATGGGATCTCTATAAACATACATTTCTTCATACACATCATTAAAATGAGGTATTTGAAAAGAAGTATAAACACATTGTAGACTTAAGTCTGACAATGCAATCACAAACTTCATTTCCTCTTAAACATTGGTGGGTTGCCTTTCACACTTTTGCTTATTTGATTAACAGACTACTAAGTGAATCACAACAAATCACCCTTTAAGCTTATGTTTCATTATCCTTTAAACTATTCATTTCTAAAGGTGTTTGGGTGTTTTTGCTTCTTATTTCTCAGATGCTACAATAGACATAAACTTGCCTTCAGGTCTACAAAGTGTATTTTATAGGATATTACCCCTTGCATAAAGGTTATAAGTGCTTGCATATACCAATTGGAAAAATATACACTACTTAGCATGTAATCTTTGATGAATTCTTGTTTCTTTTTCTGCAACTTTCAATACTTCCGTGTCTTCATCTGTCATTTTATTCTTCTCGTATCTTCTTTCTTTTATTCCTCTGGTTACAAATTTTCTAGTCTTAGGCAGTCATACTAGTTCCTCACAGGAGCATTTAACAATGTCACTTTCTGTTTCTTAGGTATTATCTCATTCTTTGCCTTCCCATTTTAATTCTGAAACCTCACTTGACATACAAGCATTTGTACCTACTCATTTACCTAATTGGCACCCTATAATGACAAGGCAAAATGTGAAAATTTTAAGCTTAAGGTCTTTCTAACTCAGAGTGAAATTCATGTACTAATAACTATATATGAAACATTACTAAGTCCTTAATGAACAACAGCAATACACTCTAAATTTGATGCTCTATAGAGTAACAAAACATAGAATCTGGTTCGTTTCTCCCCTAATCTTAAAATAGTGGGATGCAAATGGGTGTTTAGTGTAAAGTATAAAATTGGTGAGATAATTTCAAAGTATAAAGCTAGGCTTGTGGCTAAGGGATTTCACTAGACTATTATGATTGATTTTTCTGATACTTTTAGCCTAGTAGTTAAAGCAGCAATAGTAAGAGTGGTGTTGAGCATTTTAGTTATGCAAGGATGGTTAATTAGGTAGATATGCATCAATAATGTTTTTTTTAATAAGAACTTAACAAAGGCTATGTATATGCAACAACTTGAGGTGTTCATTGACTTAGCTAATCCTCAACATGTTTGCAAACTTATAAATGCATTATATAGCCTTAAACAAGTATCAAAGGTCTAGTGTGATAAATTGAGGTGTTCATTATTTCACTAGGGTTTCATAAGCTCATGACAGGATCAAATACCTCTCTATTCTTCAAACACTCATCTAGCACTGATTTGTTTATTTTAGTATATGTTGATGACATTTTAGTCACATGTTTATGCTCTACACAAATTGAAGTTTTCACCAGTTAGCTCAATGCCTCATTTGCTTCAAAGGATCTAGGAAGTTTTCATTACTTTCTTGACATTGAAGTCTCAAAAATAGAAAAAGGATTACATTTATCACAAACAAAGTACATTAAAGACTTGTTGCTTAAAGCTAACATGGCTGATTGCAAAGGTCATGCGACTTTTATGCTTTCTAGTTAGAAGCTTACTAAGGAAAATGATTGTCACATCCCAAAATCCTTAGAATGTGACTAGTATAAGACAATGATAACTTGTGTCCCTCAGCCTCACATTACCACGCAACTTTAAGACAAATATTATATACAGATTAATCAAATATATATAGGACTTAGTTCATCAGAAATTTCTAAAGGGCTTTATACCCATGATGTACATATATATCATTAATCATTAAGTGCATATACATGACCATTGATTCATAAAACACATATTAGGGTTATAATGCCCGAACCAAAATAATTATGCATATATGGACCTCAAAACCGCTAGTGACTACATGTCGATATCCTGATCCACTGGCTTGCCCTTGAGGAAAACTACTATACGTCTAGATTATACAAAGAACCTACAAAATTGAAGTGAGAGAAGGGGTAAGTGTCACGCCCCCACCCGAAGGGTTTATATGTGACAATTGCTACAGACCCTTGAGACATGTTCTAAAATCTCAAACATGTCTCTCATGTCTGAAAGGTTACTTTGATACCTATCCCCTGTATAGTTATTCGCATAAATTTATCTCTCCAAAATATTTTCAATTCATTTCACAAATAAAGTGTACTTCATTTACAAATAATATAGGGTACACAATAATATACAATATTTCCAAACCATAAATATATACATACAAAGTTTTTTTTTTCAAAATCAAACCCAAAAAACTAATCAAGACAGTTGGCGAATCGAGGATGAAAATGGTACCTGAGGGTATAAACCCTTAATTAATCACTACCACCCAACAATGAGTTTTCCTACGCTCGATCTCCTGAAACTGAGAGGTAGGGGGTGAGTATACGGGAGTATACTCCTTGAGTGAATAAAAATATATTTTAAGAAAATCATTTATAAATGCATGTAAAATAATTTATTTTATTAAAAGTATGACCCGTTATTCAAAAATCATTGGGTTGTCTCCCTTTCCCAATGATTACTTTGGCCGTGATAACCCCGAGATCATCAGTGAGTTTTATGCATGAAAAATAATGCTCATTTAATAAAAACAATTCTTTTAAAAATAAAGAATGCACGATAATTTTAAAAATAGGTCCACTATTGATGTTGACCTCGAATAGTCAAGTGATGATACCCATGACTGTTCTTGACAATCCCGTAGGTGGGTAACTCTATAACATCCATCCATATAACTGTCCCACCTGTGGCGCATTCACATAGGCAGCCTCTTAAAAGGTTTGACCTTATGTTACTTCCCTGAAGCTACACTCACAAATAAACATAGCCTTCTCGGCCATATCACTAAAACAATCCACATGTTAAACATAAACACAATCATTTATATGCATATCATTGACAACCATATTATAAGACTTACAATTTAAATATCATATTTAACCTTATAGCTAATCACATATTTCAAATCAATTTACAGGCCACACACATTTATTGTAAAACAACAACAATAATAATAAAACTACTTCTTAGTTCGTAAAACAATAAGTCTTTTAAAATTGTTTTAGTGAAATGAAAAATAGGTAAAGATCCACTCACAACAATGAGAGGATAACCACTTTCACTACTGATCCTCACTCTTAGTAGGTTCCTATTCCGGATGTTAGGTGCCTAATATCACACAAGCATAATATAATGAATTTTAAGACCTCGAATAATTAACAAATATGCATTAAATGCAATGTTCGTGAACAACATGTTTAAACTTCTTAATTTGACACATTTCACTTCATGAGGTTTTATTAACAAGGCAATTTATCAAATTCCAACAACGAAATCCCATGGTCATAATCGCATTTTTGTCTAAATGAATATACATATTCTAAATAATATTCAATGCATATTTATCATCATATAATTTCTATTATTACCAATCTACACAAATCTATATTTTCTATGCTAAAATAAACAAAAATTTCACTAGATGAATTGGTACTCACACTAAGAATTCTTCTTAAAGTGAAGGTCCCAAGTTCAAGTCATGAGGGAGGAAAACTTCCCTTAGGAAAGGGAACAAATACCTTGGTAGCCGAGGCAGGAGACCTTAGAGGGCCGAGGGATAAATTCCTACTTAGTGGGCCTGTGAGGGACACTAGGCTGTAACGAAATTGTGGAGTTCGATAGTTAGGGTGGGTGACCCAAGGGCTGTGGCCAGACTGTTATAATAAGTATTGGGGAGACTTAGTGAGTGAAAAGAAAATTATTAATAAAAGCATTATATACATATATTTTAAGGAAGGAAAAATTGAACATAATCATTTATTTGTTCATTACTCATATATATTATAGTACCAATCATATACAAATATACATAAGTAAATATCATGCACATATATCCTTGTATGGTCCATGTCCAAGGCACACACACACACATATATATATATATATCATAAATAGAGAATTCATATAATTTCTATATACATAATTATAAACATCATATAAAAAAATAAGAAAGTATAAGTATTTCACTCATAAGTTTTGCGGTCACTATTTAAATGAAGTCCAGATCAATAGGGACTAACCTGTCTCTCCTTCTGAGTATTTATAATGCGGTATTAACGAATATCGTTAAAGAGATCGGAGTAATAATATTTATGAGCTAATGCATAAAATACAAAACGTACTCGAATATATCCTAAATTTAGGCCTATACAACTAACATTACTCAAGATTTGACGGAACTTAAGTCGAATTAAGTGAGCATGACTACAGTATAAAAGGTATAGCTTAATGTTAATGACAGAGCTGCACAGAACAACCACCTTGATAGCTTTGTTGTGAACTCATTTGAAAAGCTATGAAGTTGAATTTTGGATATGTCGTACCTATATGTATCTAATTTTTAAATCATTTTACGGTGACTTATTCAGAGTTCTATAACTCAACTTATGTCTATATGAATGGACATTGTTCCAGTGAACCTCAATTTCAAGTATAACATAATTCAATACAAACATGGTTCATAAAAGCATAATAGAACCATCTATAAGGCTTCAATCATCATTAATAAGTACTAGGAATGTAATTAAATACACAATTGATCCCATTATACTAAAATCCCCAATTTAATCTTCATATTCATTATTTTCAATTTCAAACTTCATAAATCATCTCCAATACTTCCATTATCTTTAATATACATATCATTGACCCATAAACCAGTTTCCTAACTAAACCCTAACATAAAATTTTAAGTTCACAACATAATAAACAAATCAACACCAAATTCTATCAACAAAATCAATAGATTACTTACTAAACTTCCATTTTTCTTTCACTTCTTTCCTTTCTTTCTTCCTTCATTTCTTTCCTTTTTAGCCGTTCCTCCCTCCTTCCCTTCTTATCACGTTTTTCTTTTCTTCTCTTAATCAATAGCCTAGATTAAAACTTGTAATCTAATGGCTAGTATTATGCCAACTTACTTTCACTTTACTTGGCCAAAAGTAAACCAAATTATTTAATTTAATATATGGCCAAAATTAATCCAATACATTAGACAAATAAAGGGCTAGGAATGAAAGTAGAATGGATAACTAGGATTTAAAGAAAATAAATGATCTTGGATTTTATACTTGGGTCTTAGCATGGTTTATGGGCTAAATCTATATTTTTAGACCTAGAACGTAATTCATGTGCTTAAACAAATCATTGGATTCAAAATTTACTTATACACTTAAACCTACTTAATTCTAATTTCACTTAATTCTAACTATGCCCACAGATACACAAAATATTACATTCCTCTCCTTATAAAAAATTCGTCCCCGAATCTAATTATATGCTATTAGTTTAAAATTCATACTTTTACTGGAACAAGTGAGAAAATTGAAGTCTCATGGTATCTTTAGATTCCCAAGTAGCCTTTTGACTCTTATGATGCTACCAGACAACTTTCACTAAGGGAATTCATTTCTAGTAAAGTTTTCAAACTTCTCTGTCCACAATTGTTACAGGTTGTTCTTGATAAGATAAATTCTGATCAATTTGCATTAACTGCAAGTTTAAAACATGAGACTCATCTAGAAGGTATTTCCTAAGCATGAATATGTGAAATATGATGTGTATCTTATCTATGCTAGGTGGAAGAGCTAACTCGTAAGCTTTACTTCTCACTCTTTGAGGAATCTAGAATGGCCCGATATATCTTGAACTCAACTTGCATTTCTTTCTAATTCTCATCACTCCCTTAAATGGTGAAACCTTCAAAAAATACATAATACCCTTCTTAGAATTCACAGTCAATTGCACCGATGATCAGCCTATGACTTTTGTCAACTCTGAGCTGCTTGCATTTTATCTCGGATTAACTTGATCTTTTCTACTGAATCTTGGACCAGCTTAGAACCCAAAAGTTTATGTTCACATGTTTCAAACTAGCCTACAGGAGACCCACACTTATACCCATACAAAGCTTCAAATGGAGCCATCTAAGTATTAAAGTGGTAGTTGTTTTTATTCGCAAACTTGATCAAAGTCAAATGTTGGTCTCAACTACCTTCAAAATCCAAGGCCCATGCTCTTAACATATCGTCTAAGGTCTGGATGGTTCGCTCAGACTGACCATCTGTTTGGGGATAAAACGCTATACTAAACTACGGCTGAGTACCCAATGCTTCTTGAAATGATCTTTAAAACTTAGCGGTAAACTGTATACCTCGATAAAAAATAATAAAAATGGCGATATAGTGCAAAGATACCACACTGTCCAGATAAATCTTAACATACTAAGATGTAGAGTACATAGTCTTTACTGGTAGGAAATGAGCAAACTTAGTCAATTTATCCATAATCACCCAGATGGAATCATGGCCTTTCGGAGTCTGAGGCTACCCTACCACGAAATCCATAGTTATCTTATCTCATTTCCTCTTAAGAAGGTCTAGGCTCTGAAGTGTCTCAGTAAGCCTTTAATGTTCAGCTTTCACTTGCTAACATGTCAAGCATCTAGACACGTACTCAGCTATGTCTTTCTTCATACTTTACCACCAATACAAATCTTTAAGACCTTGATACATCTTCGTGGCTCATAGATGCATCACATAAGAAGATGTATGAGCTACCTTCATAATTTGAGCCTTTAGTTCCTTCCTTAGAGGAATTACTATTTTTCCTTGCATTCTAAAGATGCCTTTTTCACTTATAAAGAACTGACTTGCTTTTCCTTGCTTAAGTCGATTCATTTGGCCTAACATAAAAGGATCTATTGTCTGAGCTGCTCTAATCTCATCAATAAGCACATATTTAACATGAACCTGTGCTTGTAAAACCTCTGAGTCAGACATTATAAAGTTCACTTCACCTTGGGAGCATTCTTGGAATTTCCTAACTTTGGATTGTCTAGAGATCATTAAGTGAGACAAACTGCCCATTGATTTTTTGCTCCAGGAATTCGCCACCACATTCACTTTACCTGGGTGGTATTGAATAGTGCAATCATAGTCTTCCATAAGCTCGACTCAATGTCTCTACTTTAAATTGAGGTCCCTCCGATCAATGATATATTTAAGGCTTTTGTGAACAATGTATATCTCAAATGTCTCACCGTAAAGATAATGCCTCCAAATTTTGAGAGCAAAAACTACCATTACTAGTTCTAAATCGTGGGTAGGGTAGTTTTGTTCATAGTCTTTAAGCTGCTTAGAAGTATAAGCTATGACTTTCCTATACTTTAACGAAACACAATCAAAACACTTTCTAAAGGTATTACTATAAATTATATATTCTTCGCCGCTAGATTTAATTGTCAAAATTAGGGCTGTTACTAGACAATTTTTTTTTAAGCTTTTGAAACTCATTTCGCATTCATCACTCCATACAAATTTAGTGTTTTTCCTGATTAACTGGGTCAAAGGCACAACTAAAATAGCAAAACCTCGTGCAAACTTTCTGTAATATCCTGCTAATCCTAAAAACTTTATACTTTTATAGTGTTTGAAGGTCGTTTTTAACTAATTATTATCTCAACTTTAGCTAGATCGACAAATATTCTATCTTTGTTCACCGCAACCCCCAAAAATACAACTTGTTCTAACTAAAACTCACATTTCTTAAATTGAGAATATAATTTTCTTTTCATAAGCATCTGAAGTACTATTCTCAAATGTTTCATATGTTTTTCTACACTTTTTGAATACACAAAAATATCATCAATACAAACAATAACAAATTAATCCTAATACGGCTAAATTACTCTATTAATTAAATCCATAAAAATCGCTGGGGCATTCGTTAATCCAAAAAAGCATATATAAAAATTCATAATACTCATACCGACTAAGAAAAATAGTCTTTTGTACGTCATCACTTTTAACTCTTACTTGATGATAACCCGATCTCAAATCAATTTTGAAAAGTAACCTTGCTCTCTGCAACTAGTTAAGCAAATCATCGATTCGAGGCAAATGATACTTATTCTTTATTGTGGCTTGATTCACTTTTCAGTAATCAATACACAATCTTAGGGTGCCATCTTTCTTCTTAACAAACAATGTCGATGCACCCTAAAGTGAAACACTAAGGTGTACAAAACCCTCATCTAACTATTTCTGAAGTTAGCTCTTTAATTCTTTTAATTCCACTGGTGCCATTTTATAAGGTGCTACAGAAATATGTGATATACCCAGTGCTAATTCAATACAAAACTCAATCTCTCTTTCAGGAGGTAATCTGGACAAATTCTCTAGAAACACATCTCGAAATTCTGAGACTACATGAATATTCTCCACACACATCCTTGTTTCACCCTTCTTAATCATATAAGCTAGGAAACCTTCACACCTATTTTCTAGTAACTTCGTGGCCTTAATTGCATTGAACAACCCTAGACCCATCACAAATTATCTCTAACCAAAACTAAATTTTGATTGGCCCGAACTATTAAACATTACTTTCTTAGTAAAATAATTCACTATCGCATGATAGGCGACCAACCAATCTGTTCTTAAGATAACATCAAAATCGTGCATCTTCAATGGCAATAGGTCAACTACAAATTTTCTATCCTAAAAAATAATCTCTCAATCTTTGTAAATATGATTTATAACTGTATTTCACCCATAAGAGCAGCAACACACATAACATATTCTAATGGCTTAACAGATTTATCGGAAGAACAATCAAAGGTACAAGCTACAAATGATTGTGTAACACCAGAATCAAATAATACTTTAACCTTTTGGTTAAAAAGAACTGCTATACTTGTTCCTACTTCATTGGACACCTATGTGTATTGCTTGGTTAGAGCATAAACTCGTTCATGTACCTTCTGCCTTTTATTCTAACTTTCCCCATACTATCTTTACTACTTACTCTTTTAGTTGAACATTCCTTAATTGTATGCCCTTACTTTCTACGCTCGAAACAATCTTCTGACTCTCTGTAACAAATCTCGAGATGCAATTTCCCACAATACTCGTAAAGAGAAATCATTTTTTTTACAATCACACTATACTAATCCGTTTAATTATCATGTACTGGAAAATAACCAATTCAATAAACTTATTACTTAATGCAATTATAAATACACTTAATGGAATGCTTGTTTTAACTCTGTAAGGGCCGTTTCATCTTCCAAAATATATTATACTTTATAAACTTTTTCAAGTTGATTCAAACATCAACATTAGTTTAAATAAAATAGCAATCAAATTACACTTGTACATAATAAAACTATATCTTCATTACTTAAATCATCTGGGGTTTCAAATTCTAAATTTCTAACTCTAACTTTTTACCATTTCGTCATTTTTAACTTTATTGATATTGGTTTCAAAGAGTTCACTCATGTGATTCGAATAAAGATCCAATCTTTTTGATCATTCATTGCTACTTTTCCCCACTTGAACTAGTCTCTTCGAGAAATGCTTCCCTTAATATTTTCACCCAACACTTATCCCTGTTGTAAGTATTTTAATACCTTCTTATTCAATACAAACGTCTTACTACTAATTTATTACAATTCACATCCTTTACATACACTCGTATTCCTATGAGAGCTTTCTTTTTCACTTCTTCGGTCAGCCTTGGACCCGGATCTGCATGGCTATAACAGAGAAAAGTTTATGTTGTCCCAATTGGCAATGCCCAAAAAAGGGATGAATTGAGTTATTTAAAATTTAATGCTTAATATTGAATGTAATTATCAGTACTGTGTAATCAATAAAAGAGTAAAGAGAGAGATTGCAAACACATGATTTATAGTGGTTCCGCAAGCTTGACCTACGTTCACTCTCTCTGTTTTGGCTCATCACCGAGGTTTGACTATCTTTTTGTTTCTAAGGGTCAAGTGAAACCCAATAAAACTCTTTCTTATAGTGAAGGGCAACTGTACACTTTCTTTTTTTTGAGTGAAGAGAAACCCTATACAATCTTCATTTAATCCGGGTGAAGAAGAACTCACACAAATCAGAAATAAAATTATGTATTTAAAACTTTCACACTAGAGCAGATATCTTAATAAACCGGTACAAATGATTTTCTCTCACGAAGGAAGTAAAAAGAATAATTACATGAGAGAGAGAAAATATGTTCACATTAAGAATTTAAGAGGAATGTTCAATGATTTGCCAAATGTGCTCTGTTAATTCTTCTTTCTTGAATTCTTCTATTTATACTTATTCTTCTTATGAAGACCCTTGTGATTAATAGCTTCATTTGGTGTAATTAATATTTGCCATAAATAATACAGAACTTACTGTTGAACTTTAAAAATATCAAGAAGTATCGATTCGTTCTGCTGAGTATTGATCAGTTCGGGCTAAATTTGAATCTTAACTTGCCTTCGATCTTGATTGTTAATCTTTTCTTTTTCACTTATCAATCTAGTTGGGTTCGAAATAATTATGAAGACTCTGACTTGCAATATGTCGATCTGGTTCGGCTTGTAATTATTTTTGAACTCTCGGGTTTGCAATGTATTGATCTCTTCAGCATATGTATCGATCTGGTTTGTCTTATACTTATTTTTGAACTCTCGGGTTTGCAATGTATGATCTTTTTTAGGTATTTTTGACCTTGTTTTTGGGTGATTTAAGAAGCTTAAATGATTCTAGGTTTAGAGAGAGAGAGTTTGAGAGTTTTTAGTGAGTTTAAAATTTTCAGATTTTGTTCTATTTAGGCATGAAATCATGTAAAATGTTTCAATAAGATATCGATTCCTTTACAGATCTGAAAACTGATATATCATTTTCTCTTATGCTTGATTTATCTGTATGCATTTAATTTTAGTGGTTATGTAAGAGACTTTTCAAAATTTTGAGATGCATATAAATAACTCATTTATTATGCAGTTATTTCGCGCCAAAGTACCAATTCAATTTAAAAATGTATTGATACATTTTAGAACTAATTTCCACTGTCGATGATTCTATAAGGTCGTGTTGATCTTAGATCAAAAACTCATTAAAGTGTCAATATATTCTCAAGAGTGTATTGATCTGTTTATGAGGTTTCGATACTGTTGAAACAAGGTATTAATTCGAATGTGTCTACAATCAGAATTAAACACACTGTCAAGTACAAACACATTCAATTCATAGTTCAATCAATTTTCATTATTCCTAATTCATTTCTAATTGCACAAAAACAATCTATATCAAGTGGCTTAGTAAAGATGTTAGCTAATTGATAATTTGTGTTGACATATTCTAAGCATGCATTCCTTTACTAACATGATCTCTAATGAAATGGTGATGAATTTCTATGTGTTTAGTTTTAGAGTGATGTACAAGATTCTTAGTCAAGTTAATAACACTTGTATTGTCACATAAAATGAGAATTTGACTTATTTTTCTAGTTAACATGAACCACATACTTTATGCTTCAATGGTGAAAAGTGCAACTGTGTTTTGTTTCTTACTAAACCAAGATATTAGTACATTTCCAATAAAGTAGCAAGTACCACTTGCACTTTTTCTATCCACTTTGCATCCTTCATAATCCATATCTAAAGATTCGTTTTACAACTATAAGGTGAGATTCCTTATGATTAGATTGAAATCTAGCACATATACATACCTCATAGAGAATGTTGGGTCTATAGGCGGTTAAATAAAGTAATGAACCTATCATGCCTATATACAACTTTTGATCCACATTCTTTCTTATTTTATTTTTGTTTAAAAATGTGGAAGTGCTCATAGGAGTTTGAATGAGTTTACCTTCTATCATGTCAAACTTCCTCATAGCTTTTTGATGTATTTTAATTGAGAGATATCAATTCCATCATTAGTTTGTTTAATTTGAAATCCCAAAAAGAAATTTAATTCTCTCATCATGCTCATTTCAAATATTTCTTTCATAAGGTTGGAAAATTTAATGCACAAGAACTCATTAGTGCTTCAAAAAATGATGTCATCAATATAAATTTGAACTAGTAAAATATGATCTTTTTTGTTTTGATAAAAAGCATAGTGTTAACATTCCCCCTTACAAAATTATGTTTAAGTGAAAATTTGCTAAGTCTTTTATACTAAGCTCTAGGTGTTTGTTTTAAACTATAAAGTGCTTTAGTGAGTTTGTAAACATGATTTAGAAATTTATAGTTTTCAAACTTAGGAGGTTATTCTACATAAACTTCTTTATTTATAAAACTATTTAAAAATGCACTTTTGACATCTATTTGATAGAGTTTAATTTTGAAATAAACAAAGACTAAGAGTACTATAGTGGTTTCTAATCTAGCTATGGGTACATAAGTTTCGTTGTAGTCTATTCCTTTTTCTTAATTATATTTTTGTACGACTAGCCTAATTTTATTTCTAGATATATTTCCATTCTCATCAAGCTTGTTTTTAAATACCCACTTGGTACCAATGATTGGATAATCATTAGATTTAAGTACTAGTATCCAAACTTCATTTTTTTGGAATTGATTTAACTCATCTTGCATGGCCATTAACCAATTTTTATCTTCTAAAGCTTCTTCAATTTGAGAGACAAATGCTAGATTTTAAACTTTATTTAAGTATCTATTAATTTCTTTTACCTTTTTTCTAGTTTTGATCTCTTACGAGGGATCTCCTATAATTAATTCTTTTGAATGGTTAGATACAAATTTTCATGCTTTGAGAAGTTTTTTAATGGCTTCCTCTCTTTTTACAATTCCTTTTCTTTTTTCTATAGATAATCATTTAAGTTTAAGTTTTTCAAGTTTACAGTAATCTCTATTTCTTTTTCTTTTTCTTTAGCAATTAATTTAGCAAAGTGAGGATCAAATTCATCAAATGAGATAGGTATGATTTCTTTCACGGCTTGAGTTATAATATTGAAAACTCTATAGACTTTGCTTTTAGAGGAATATTCCAAAAATATTTTAGGTTGGATTTGGACTCAAATTTTTCTAGATTATTTTTAGTATTAATAATATAACAATTACATTAAAAAACTTTAAAGTATTTAATTTTGGGTTTCCTTTGGAAGATGAGTTCATATGAAGTCTTGTTTAAGATTTTTCTTATTAGAATCCTATTTGTTATGTGACATGCAGTGCTTATTATTTTAGCTCAAAGGTATTCGGGTAAGTTATACTCACTAAGCATGGTTCCACCTATTTCTTGTAAGATTCTATTCCTTCTTTCAACAATTCCATTTTGTTGCAGGGTACTAGGTGCAGAAAAGTTATGAGAATATCAATTCTTATCACAAAGATTTTTAAAATCTTTATTCACAAACTCTTCATCTTGATCACTCCTAATCTTTATAATTTTATAACCTATTTCATTTTGAATTTTCTTTGAGAATATTTCAAATATTTCAAAAGTATTACTTTTGCTTTATAAGAATAACACTGATGTAAATTTAGAATAATCATCAACAATTACACATGTATAAAGTTTTCTTCCTAAGGAAGTAACTTTATTAGGTCCAAAAAGATCCATATATTAAAGTTCTAAAGGTCTAGTTGTGGAAATTAGGTTACCAAATTTAAATGATGTCTTAACTTATTTTTCTAGTTAACATGAACCACATACTTTATCTTTTGAGAATTTTAGATTATGAATGTCTCTTAATAAGCCTTGTTTAGTTAGTTTTCATAATAGATCCATGCTACAATGTTATAACCTTCTATGCCACTTTCAAGAATCATTACATAGAACTTGCAAACAAATATCATTTAATTCATTCAAGTTTTTTAGTTCTATGATATATATATTATTAACTCTAGGTGCATAGAATAGTTTATTAACATGCTCAGCTAACACTTTACAACCATATTTAAGAAATACAACTTTGTAACCATAATTACACAATTGGCTAATGCTAAGCAAGTTATACTTCAAGCCTTCAACATGCAAAGCATCTTTAATTATAATTGAATTAATGTTAATAGTTCCAATACATTTCACCTTGCCTCGGCTATTATCTCTAAATATCACATCTTTTCTTTCCTATTTCTTTAGATGGAGAAACAATCTTTTTTTTTCTCATCATGTGTCTTGAGCAACCACTGTTTAGGAACCATATTTTTTTGTGCTTATTGCTCTCTATATGAGGTCGCTACAAAATTGACAAATTTATTTTGGTATCTAAGTGACTTTGGGTCCATAAACATTAGTTCTACCCTTGAAAGTCTTGACCATTTTAGTATGCATGATTGTTTTTAAGTTTTGTGCCCTCAGGTACCCACATCATCTTAGGACCATTATATGTATTTTTGTTATGTAAACATTTGTTACTATAATGACCTTTTCTATTGCAATAATGATAAGTAATAGATGAAGTCATTTGTTTAGTGAATTTTATGAAATAGTTAGCATAAGCCTTTTGTTTTGTCCCTTTTATAGCCAAGTCTAGGTTTATCAAATACTAATATTTGGCTAGCTAAAAGTTTATTTAAGGATTATTTTCTAAGTGTAAATTTTGCTAACACCCTTTTAACACTCTTTTGTGAGAAACTATCTCATCATTCAAGATTTTTTTTTTCATATTTTAATATCTCAATTTCTTTAGACATGTTAAATTCATTTTTTATTTCAAATTCTTTAACTCTTAGTTTTAATGAATCATTTTCTTTTAAAATCATGAATTTCTTTTTCTTTACTTTTTTATGTTTTAAATATAACTCCTAAAAATCATCTCTAAGTTTCTCATATAATGCACTCAAATCATCATTCAATAGATTATCATTATCACTACTTAAGCATGTATCATAATATGAAAAGTTTTGATATAAGGAGATTACCTTATCTTCTTATTTTCCCATAAAGCAGAAATTTGCTTGCTTATTTTCTGATGAGGAAGTGTTTTCTTCACTGGATAAGTTATCCCATGTGACTTTCATTGTCTTCTTTTTCTTCTTGTTCTTTTTATCTTTCTTTAGTAGGCATTTAGGTCTTATATGCCCTGGTTTCTTACATTTATAACATATGATTTCCTTCTTTTTCTCCTTCTCGTTGTTCTTCTTGAACTTGTTGTTTCTTGGATAATCTCTTCTTCTCTAATTTATTCTCTTGGGCCTATCATTGTTAAAGTATTTTTTCAGTTTTTTGGCCATAAGAATAAATTATCCTCATCAGATACTTCTTCACTTTTATTTTCTTCATTTTCTTTTTTGGTACTCTTTAAAGCAACGTTCTTCCTTATTTTTTCTCTATCTTCATCCTCCTTTCCTCTACCTTTCAGTTCGTACGTCATAAGTGATTCGAGAAGCTCTTCAAGTGGCAATGTTCTTAGGTCTTTTGCTTTCTTAATAGTTGTCACTTTAGCTTCTCATCTTTTTGGCAAACTTTTTAGCATCTTCGTTACAATATATGCATTGTAATAATATCTACCAAGAGCTTTTAGTTAGTTAGTAATATTAGTAAAATGAGCGAACATGTCTTTTATACTTTCATGTGGCTTCATTTTGAATAATTCATAATCACGAACTAGCATACTAATTTTTGAATTTTTGACTTTACTTTTTCCCTCATGCATGACATCTAACATATCCCAAATGAATTTAGCTATTTCACTTCTAAAAATCCTATTAGACTTAGCTCTATCTAAAGTATAATAAAGGATGTTCATAACCTTCCCATTTAGAGTGAAATGGTTTCTCTCTTCGGAGGTCCATTCCTTTTTAGGCTTTAATTTTCTTTCCCTATTTCTCTCATCCTCTATCGTAGGTGGAAAGGTGGAAAGTACCCATCTTTTATTATGTTAAGGATTTAGAAATCTAACGTGGTTAAGAAGATTTGCATCATTTTTTTTTTCAATAGCATAATCAGTCCCATTAAAGAATGATGGCTTATTTGTGGATTGTCCCTCAACTACTTATCCTAGGTTGCTGCTAGATGTTATTTTAATTTATTTCTCTAGGTTGTAAATCCTATTAAGCAGAATTAGGTTCTGATACCACTTGTTGTCTTAATTGGTAATACCCAATAATGGGGTGAATTGGGTTATTTAAAATTTAATGCTTAATATTGAATGTAATTATAAAGTTTTCTAGTTAGTTTTCCTATAGAAACAAGTGTTTAATTCTCATTTTATTCATTCAATAAGAAGAGTAACAATTCAACAAACTTTCTCTCGTTTTCTTTGAAGTTTTCTTTGTTTTCAAACATACTATAAATCTTCATTCAAAGGGCATGATCATGGGATAATAAGACTCTACATATCAATTGTTTATTATTTTAGGCTATTCTCGGGTTGATGCTGTATGATCTTGTAATATTGTTTTCTGTTATTAATGCTTATACAAAGCAGTTATATGTTGTGTTGTAAGTTATATTTTTTTATCCTATTGGTATCATACAAATTATAAGTGGCATGTATTAGTTAAATTTGTATACTTTCCAAGTTTTAACATGTTAATTAACAATCTAAAATAATAGCAACAATAATGAAATTTAACACCATAAAATAATAATAAAAGAATGTAATAAGTACAACAAAAGAAACACATTTATCACATAAAACTCTAATTTCACAATAACAGAAAACATCAAGATTTGATGACATATTATAAATAGATTCTCTCGTAATATAAGTTTCAGGCTTTAATATCTCTATTTATGGGTACTATAGTTTTGTTGAATTGGTTGATGTTTTTCTCCAGTAGTCGTATGTAAGTAGGTGTTGGTTGCCTGGCAATATAGCTAGCTATCGAGGGACAACTAGACGCGATAGGAATTGGATCCTAGTGGGCTACTTGACACGGAAGCTCACCACCCAAGCAAATATAAATGAGGGAGATGTACTTTCTACGGCCAGTTGGCATTCAGAAAATTTTTTGGAAGACCTGGGCCCTTCCCTTGGGTTGGGCGACAGTTGTGCTATATACTCATACATGGGCTTATCCATTACAAAAGGATTAACAAAGTTTATTTAGGCCTTTATTCTTCAAACCCAAATATATGACTTGAAGGTTTTTCCATGTTGGTATCAGAAAAGTTAAAGAGAAAATTAGCAATTTACTAAGAGTACACAAAATTTAACATTTTGACCATCAAAATACTTTATTTTCATCAAAATTGTGTACTTCTTTTATCTACTTTGCCATGGAAATTAACAAAGTTTATTCGTAAGTTGATTCTATTTAAGACTAAAAATAAAATTGTCTACTCATTCTTCCACCGTAACATATTATACATATGAACAAAAATTTTATAATGGCTTAGGTATTAGATAGTGTTGATGCAGCAAAAATTTTTCATTGGACTTCGTACACCAACAATGATCTATTTTTTCTCCACCTGATTGTTTTCATAACTTGCGATCACAAGGAAAAACTATGGGGATAAAAAGTCGGTTGTCCGGTGAAAACCCTCCGATGCTTAAGTCAGGATTTTACTTGTGAATATTTTTGGGAGAAAAAGCTAATGGAAAATTGTAATATTTTTTAGCCAAAGTTTTAGTAGTCATACCTGGTCGTAACTAGTCTCCTTTTATAGATGTTGTCATCTTCTTAATATGGTAGAATTTTATGAAATTTGGTAATCAGTATCTCACTGCACGAGAATCAGGAGAATCCTTAAATTAAGCATCGGCTTTCGGATCTCGTGGGTTTGTATCCCTAGGATTCTTATTATGTAAGAAGATTAATTTAGTAAGAATCCTTATTATAGAATAATCCAGGAACGTATGGGAAAGAGATGAATCTTTCACTAATATGTAATTGTAGTGAGGTCTTGAAAATCTTTGTTTGAGACTCCTTTATAAGCTGTGGCTGAAACCTTTATAAGCTGTAGCCGAGGCCTTTGTAAGCTATGGCCAAAACCTTTGTGAACTGTGGTCGAGATCTTTTATTAGTCTGTGACATTGACCTGAGACCTCTTTTCCTTTTGACAAGCCTTAACTTTCAATGAAGCTTGGACTTCTTACTACTTGGATAACTCTATTCGAGTGGCATTTGACCTCGGAACATTGTTCATGTCTTCTTGCAAGACTGCTTCGGTCTTTCAATCCTTTGGGCCTTATACATACTGGGCTATACCCAACAGATAGTAATTTCAAAATTTGGAAGATGGATAAGCTAGTAGACACTAGTGAAAATATCTCTTGAAAAATATGAAGAGTGTAAAAATATCTTGTGGAAAATATGAATGTGGATTTCATAGAATAAGTCCGCCACTTGGACTGAGTCCCCTTTCGGGTATTTAGCTAAGTGATCCCTGACTTTCTATTAGTCTAGTGCGGGCTCCCACTCTACGATCATCCTTCAACAGTTCCAAACCTTTAATTACCAGTCACTTGACATGATCCTTCATCATTTACTTCATCCTTTTGGAGGATACTTTCTGATAACTTTGGCAATTTGAAAACTTATGTTAAAAATGGGTCGAGGGAGAGCAGGCTTCCTTCTCTAGACCAGTGTAGGCAGGCCAGGCTAGGTGGTTTTTCAGAGAGCTTCCTTTACCAAAAGAGGGCTGCTTTTGTGCCAATTTAGCACACAACTGACTCCTAAATGCAATTCCATGGTCAGGGTGACCTCCTGAATGAAGGATGTCTATTATTATAAAGACAACATCATATCAAGTACAAAGAAAAACTGTGCATCACCCATGGCTATCTCAACTTTCCTCTTTGTTCTATGTCTCTTGATATTTTTAATTTATATTATAAAATATAAAATTAATTTATAAATTTACCAATATATAATCTAATCCATTCGTTAGTAATTATGATACGTATAAATATATACTTAAAAGTTAAGGATAAAAAAAATTAAGAGAGAATCCTGATTTCTTTCTGTTAACTCAAAATAGATCTTTATAGGTATAAAATTATTATGTTGGAGATGGTAACTGGTAAAAGCCCAACACCTGCTTTCCAAACATTTGAGACAGAAGGATTAACAGAGCATGGAAGACTGGTAACATGGGTGAGGGAGAATAAAAAAGGAGCTCCTACTAAAGGGTAATGGATTGAGGAAATTATAGACTCTATGATTGCTAGCAACTACAATGTATATAAGATGGAAATTCTTGTTAAGGTGGCCCTGCAACCTGTGGAAGAAGATAGGGATGCGAGACCTAACATGAGCCAATTGTGGTTGAGATGCTGCTGAGTTATGAGGATGAACATGCCTCAGATCAGAATCTTTTTAAATACCTCTTCTGCCATCTAAAGTTTGCAGCGTTAAATATCTTCTATCTGAACAAGGGGTATGATAATGAAATAGTAAAACTTTGCATTTCATTTGTTTGTTCTTTTAAGTTATTCTCGGGTTGACGCTGTATGATCTTGTAATATTGTTTTATGCTATAAATGCTTATGCAAAGTAGTCATATCTTATGTTGTCAGTTATATTTTCTTATCCTATTTATAACATATATAAACTTCGGAATATTTATTGTTGAGTATATAGTCCAGAGTATAATTAAGGCTCAAAAGGCTGCGTACCTAGAATAATTATGCATAAAGAAATGAGTAATATTCTGAGACCTAGCACAATTTGAAGAGAGCTTTTCAAATAGCAATGAGGATTTAGGCTCCTTCCAGAGCCGAGATCTTTCAAAGGCAATTAGAAGATCTCAGACTACACCTTGTAAAGGTCTCGGTCATAGCTTATAAAGGTCTCAGACGTAAAGGTCTTGACTATAGTTTATAAAGGTTCCGGTTATAGCTCACAAAATTCTCCATTATAGGTTATGAAAATGTTGGATATAACTACACCTAAGCTCATCTCAAATAGACAAAGGACTCTCAACCAAGACTTCCCGAGACCTCTCAACATTACATGTTTGAGAAGGGTTCACTTCCTCTTCATATCTTTCTTGAATTATTTTCCAACAAGAATTTTTGCCAATTAAAACTTCTTACATAATAAGAATCCTATGGATGCGCTCTACATAAAAAGTGCGTCAATCCCACGAAATTTGGAAGCCAATGCTTGCCCAATGGAATCTCCGTGATCCTCGCACGACGGGATACTTGTTTCTAGATTCCATAAAATTTTATCATGATTTAGAAACACAAACACCTATAAAAGGAGATTAACTACAACTAGGTACGACTATTAAAACTTTAGCCTAAAGAACTAGAACTCTTCTTCGAGTTCTCTAAAAAAGTTAAACTCTAACTTAAGTATCGGAGGGTTTTTGTCGGACAACCGACTTTTACTCTTGAGGTTTTATTGTGATTGCAGGTTATAAAAGTATTTGAAGAAGCAAAAAATCGTTGCTAGTGCACAGGATCTACAAAAGAGATTTTGCCTGCATCAACATGTATCATACAAATTATAAGTGACATGTATTAGTTAAATTTTTATTCTTTTGAAGTTTTAACATGTGAATTGACAATCTAAAATGATAGCAATGTAATTGATGTCATATTATAAATAGATTCTTTCATAATATAAGTTTCAAGCTTTAATATCTCTATTTATGGCAATCATAACTGCCCGACACAACCCTCAGAGAAGTTGACCTCACTGTCGAGTCCCTGACCATTCTTCTAATAGAGGCTTGATCTTATTGGACCACTGTCCCTAGCTCTGGCTAACACGAAATATGCTATAGTGGCTATTGACTACTTCACAAAATGGGTTGAAGCTGAGCCCTTAGCCATCATCATTGAAAAAAAGGCCATAATGTTCGTCAAGCACAACATTATTTATAGGTTTGGAATATCTCAAGTGCTGATCACAGATAACGGAAAGCAATTTGACAACGCAAGCTTTAGAGAATTCTGCTCAGATTTTTCAATTGTTCTCATATTCGCAACACCAGCTCACCCGAAAGCAAATGGACAAGTGGAGACTGCCAACAAGATCATCAAAAAGGCCTTAAAAAAGAAGGTCAATGAGCACAAAGGTGCATGGATTGACAAACAGTCTAGTTTTCAGGTGTGAGACGATAATTCTAATCGAGGTCAACATACCAACTTTCCAGGTCAGCAGTTATGATGAGAGATCTAATGACATGAGCTTATGCTTGGAGTTAGATCTGTTGGAAGAGAAAAGGGATTGGGTGATGATAAAGGCAGCAGCTTATTAACAAAGGGTAGCGAGGTATTATAACAAACACGTTCTGCACCATTTTTTTCAAATAGGGGACTAGATTCTAAAACAAGTAACCTTGAACACCAAGGTACCAAGAGAGGGCGTGTTGGGAGTAAATTGGGAAGGACCCTACAAAGTCATTCAAGTTCTCATACCTGAAGTCTACAAGTTAAAATCCCCCTCAGGAAATAGAGTTCAAAAGCCATGGAATGTTGAACGTCTGAAGTTGTGTTACCCCTAGAAATATCAAAGATTTGTAACAAAATTTTTAATAGAGATCAATAAAGTTATTGTTTTATTACTCATTTCCGAAGTCGACCTACAGATAAATCCAACTCAAAAAATGTCTTGGGCTAATTTCCTCCTGAAACTCATATATAGACGACATAGTTCCCAGACGTTAGCTTATTGTCTATCTCAAGATAATAGTATCCTCAACTCGAATAAGTCTTGAACACGGTCTCAGGATGTACAAGAGTAAAAGAGGTTCTCAAGTAACTATTTCAAAAAGTCTCGGGGTAATCTCCTCCAAAACTGGCGACACAACTCCCAGACGTTAGCTTATCAACTGTCCTAAGGTAATGGTATCCTCAACTCGAATAAACCCTAGGTACGGTCTCAGAACTTACAAGAGCAAAAGAAGTTTTCGGGTAACTATTTCAAAACGTCTCGGAGTATTCTCCTCTTGAAACCCAAAACATAGACGAGACGACCCCTAGACGTTAGCCTTCCATCTACCCCGAGGTAATAATATTCACAGTTCAAATAAGCCCCAAGTGTGGTCTTAGAAAGTATAAGAGCAAAAGAGGTTCTCAGGTAACTATTTCAAAACATCTCGGGATAATCTCCTCCCAAAACCCAAAATATGGGCGACACGGTTCTCACACGTTAGCTTTCCATCTACCTCGACGTAATAACATCATCAGTTCAAATAAGTCCCGAGTGCGATCTCAGAGAGTATAAAAGCAAAAGAGGTTTTTAGGTAACTATTTCAAAACGTCTCGAGGTAATCTTCTCTTGAAACTTAAAATATGGACAACACAGTTCCTAGACGTTAGCTTTTCATCTACCCTGAGGTAATATCATCCTCAGCTTAAATAAACCCTAAGTACAGTCTTGGGACACATAAGAGTAAAAGAGGTTCTCAAGTGACTACTTTCGAGACGTCTCAAAGTTTAAGAGAAGATGACACGATTTTCAGACGTACACATGACATAATCCGAGAGCAGGTCGAAGCCCGTGGACTCCCAAAAGAAAGAGTACCCTAGAGTTTATTAAGTCTAAAGCAAAAAATTCAGAGTACATGAAAAATGATCGACTTCAAATTATTTGGAGTTTAGACATGAAATTGTTAAAGTCTAAAAGACTAAGTCAACATTAATAAGTGTTATAAGTTCAGAGAACAACCAAAGGTAGTAAAGGGGGCCGGTTATTAAATAAAGAAATAAGAGCAAGGAAAGAATGATGTAAACTAAGGAATTTTTATTAATGTATAAAAGTCTTACAAAAAAAAAAAAACTAGTATACATTTTCGGTGGCCTGGGCGGCATGAGGGTTAGCAGAAAGGTCAGCAGAAGTGTCAACCGGGTCAGTAAAAGGGATTCCAAAAGTAGCAACAACCATTGGAGCAGGAGAAACCTCGATCACCTCAGAAGAAGAGACCTCTACCTACACAATTATGGTTGCAGTTAGTAGCTCGATGGGGGCACAGGTGATGGACTTCGTGGGAGACAGTACATTATCTTGAAGTTGGGATGTTTCTTTCCCTTAAGAAGCATCTTATCGAAATTTTTTCCACCTCTAGGCAGAGCCTGACGCCTCAAGGCCTCGTATAACCATCCCAAGTCCAAATTTGGGTATTGGCCCTAGAGCGTCTCACAAGTCAGTTTAACGCTGTCATTAACCCGCTCGTGAAACAGAGCCCCCATGTCCGCCTCGTCCTCTTCAAGCTTCTTGACCAGAAGTGAATACCTCTTCTTCTCTACGTCCAAGCTTCCTTGAAGCTCTTCATACTCCTTATTAAAACTTTGGAGGTGCGCTTGTCCCTCCTCCCTCAAGCTATTCAGTTCGGACCTCAAGGCTCCAACCCTCTTACTTAGCTCAGTCTGAGATGATTCAGCCGTGGCCACCCTAACCTGGAGCTCTTCCAGCTCTCGATTCAACTTCTTGAGATTGAATTCGAACTTGGTCCTCTTAATTGCCAAGTGCTTCTCCTCTTCCTCGGCTTTCTTCTTGGCCTCTAACACGTTGGAAAAATATCTATAAAAGCGCGGTGCTATAGCATAATGGAGTAGAAAAGCTAAAAACCACCAACATACAAAATCATCAAGGGACGAGTTACAACAAGCTTAATTCGTTATGCAAGATTGAAATGAAGCAGACTTACTCTGCCCATCCACTTCAGCTGAAAACTCAATAGTAACTCACCCGAGAGCCCAACAATATCCTCAGTGAATTTATGGCTGCTACTCTGAACCTGCGGGTTAATGCAGGGAAAGAAATGAGCACAAAAGTTCTTGCATCTCTGTAGAAAGATCCTCAGGAAGAAGCTCATACGGTCTGACCAACTCCTTGTCGGCCTTACGGGGCTTCTGTTTCTTCTTCCTAAATCTCTCATAGGAAGCTGTAGCTACAGCCTTGCGCTTCCCCTTTCCCTTATCCATAGGGGGAGCTAGAGGGGGAGGTGCTGGGTCTCGGATTGTTACCCCTTTGTTAGAGGCCCGGGGGCGAACCAAACTGGAGGCACCAACTACCCTTGAAGCTCCTAAGGCTTTAGCCAGACTTCTTAAGGCAGCCTTCGGAGGCATAGAAGCTTTGCTAGCACTTTTCTCTCTGGCCAATCTTTGCAAGACCTCAAAAGGGTCTGGAGTAGGGTTTCCGGAGGCCATTTCACCTGTAAGAATGAATAAAACCAAGGTCAGGTACTGAAGTCCAAAGGCAAGAGCAAATGATTTCAAAATAGTTACCTTGTAGAGTGGTCTTTTCTGAGACCAATTGGTCCATAAATACACAAAAGTCCACGAGACCTAACGAGATTATTTCGTCATCCTAGAGCAAAATGCTCTGATAAGACGCTAAAGACCTCACCAATCTTACCCTCTCTCGACTACGAAAACCTAATGTAAGCGATCCACTCCAAATTACTACCTTTTCAAAAGGTCTCGGCACGTGGACATTAGGAGTGGAATTCCAGTCACCCCCAACAAAGAACCACTTTTTCTTCCAGCTCTTGTTGAAGGTGGGGTTACCAATAATGGGGTTCGTCTCATTAGGTCAGTTTTGAAGGTAGAACCACCCTAGACTTCTTATTGGGTTCCTTTTTAGTATGTACATATGTTCAATTTCCCCTAGAGATGGGGTAAAGTCTGAGATTTGATGCCACAGAATGTACAAACCTAATAAGATCCTCCAACTGTTTAAGTTCAGTTGGTATGGAGGAATCCTGAAGGAAGCAAGAATTTGGGTAAAATAATTTTCGAGGGCAAGTCAGATACCTACATGAAAGAATTCCTCATTAAAGGTTATCTCACCCTCAGGCGGACAACTTGAAAGCTCATTTGCCCCTGAAACTTTAAGATCGACTCTTTTAGGAATTCTATACAACCTAATGTACACCTCTAAGTCGAATTCTGTTATGATAGAGGTAAATCTATCCTCCTTAAACTGTGTTAGGTCTCGCCTCACCAAAATAGGAAAACTAACAGGGACGATAGTTTGTCCCAAGCCAGAGTCGTTTTCCCAAAAAGCTATTTTCTGTTTTTCACAGAAGAAAAATAGATAATTAAAGGTCGTTCCAGAATCATCAACAACTTAAGGGGTGAGCCTAAAGGTCTCTAAACCTAAGAAAACGTCTATCAATTTTCTTAATCAACCAATTATGCCACAAAATCAACCATAAATAAATAAAGAAAAGAAAATGAGACTTACTGTTTATAGTTGCTGGAAGGAAGAACTTGAAAAAGTTGTTAAAAATTTGAAACTTTGCTGCTGTTGGAGTTATTTGAAAAGAAAAAATGACAGCATAAAGGTAAAGACGAAAAGAAATAAAAAGGTAAAAGGTGGAGTATTAAAGAAGTAAAGGAACCCCAACTGTCAATGTAGATTACAGATTAAGGGATAAGATGATGCCATGTTAAAATAAAAGCTGGGGGGATGTCTGTCATTTATAAAAAGGGAGGCAGCCATTATTAGGCACGGTAAGATCTCTAAGGGCCCAAAACTTCACAATCCCTAGATCCAGTCACCATTTGACATGTACTATAAATGGATGGACTTTAAGTCAAGTATTTAAGCGTAATGAGCAGGTACGCCTTTTGAGATGAGAACCTTTAGTTTTTGTCGAAAACAATTGTTTTAACTAAAACTAGGGGGCTTAATGTTAGGTATATAGCCCATAGTATAATTAAAGCCCAAAAGATTGCGGACCCAGAGTAATTCTACACAAAGAAATGAGTAACATTCCGAGACCTAACACAATTTAAATAGAGCTTTTCAAATAGCAAGGAGGATTTAGGCTCGTTTGAGGGCCGAGACCTTTCAAAGGCAATTAGAAGGTCTTAGGCTACACCTTATAAAGGTCTCGGTCATAGCTTATAAAAGTTTTGGGCGTAAAGGTTTTAGTTACAGTTTATAAAGATTTCGGTTACAGCTCACAAAATTCTCTGTAATAGGTTATGAAAATGTTGGATATAACTACACCTAAGCGTGTCTCAAATAGACAAAGGAATCTCAACCAAAACTTTCCGAGACCTCTCAATAGTTACATATTTGAAAAGGGTTCATTTCCGCCCTATGTCTTTCCCAGATTATTTTCTAATAAGAATTCTTACCAATTAAAAATTCTTACATAATAAGAATCCTATAGATGCACTCTACATAAAAGGTATATGATCCCATAAAATCTGGAAATCAATATTTACCTAATGGAATCTCCGTAATCCTCGCACGACGGGTTACTTGTTTCTAGATTCTATAGAATTCTACCATGATTAAGAAACACAAACATCTATAAAAGTAGACTAACTACAACCAGATATGACTACTGAAAATTTTGGCCTAATGAACTAGAACTCTCTTTCGCATTCTTTAAAAATGTAAAACCCTAACTTAAGTATCGGAGAGTTTTCATCAGACAACCGACTTTTACCCTTGAAATTTAGTTATAGTTGCAAGTTGTAAAAATATTTAAAAAAATAAAAGATCGTTACTAGTGCACAAAATCTATGAAAGAAATTTTTGCAACATTACCATGTTTCATGCAAATTATAAGTAACATGTCTTAGTTAAATTTTTATTCTTTGTAAGTTTTAACATGTGAATTGACAATCTAAAATGATAGCAATATAATTGATGTCATATTATAAATAGATTCTTTCGTAATATAAGTTTCGAGCTTTAATATCTCAATTTATGGCAACCATAACTTCATTGAATTGGCTGATGTTTTTCTCCAAAAGTCGTACGTAAGTAGGAGTAGGTTGCATGGCAACATCGCTATCGAGGGACAACTAGAGACCCGACTGGAATCGGTTCCAAGTGTGCTAGTTGTCAAGGAAGACCACCCCTGAGCAAACATAAAAGAGATAGATGAACTTTGGATGGCGAGTTGGCGTTCTGAAGAGTTCGAAATTTTTTCTGGAAGGATCAGTCATTTTTTATCTTTTAACTTAAATAGATATTAATATAATTACTAATAAATTATTTAAATTATATCTTAATCTTTTAAATTTATATCATAAAATTAATTTATAAATTTTATTAAAATATAATTTAGACTATTCGACGTATATTTAAAAGTTAATGGTAAAAAATATTTGGAGAAAATTCTCTCCTAAAAGTCCTGAACCTTCCCTTGGGTAGGGCGACAAGTTGTGCTACATACTCCATACACTGGCTTATCCATTACGAAAGGAATAGCAAAGTTTATTTGGGTCTTTTTCCTTCAAACCCAAACATATGACTTGGGGAATTTAAAGGTTTTTCCATGTTGGCATTAAAAAGGTTTAGAGAAAGTTAGCAATTTGCTAGGAATTGTTTGTAAAATTTGACATTTTACCCTCAAAATACTCTATTTTCATCAATACTATAAACTTCTTTTACCTACTTTGCCATGGAAATTATTGAAGTTTATTCGTGAGTTGATTCATTTAAGACTATAAAAATAAAATTGTAAACTTAGTCTTCCACCGTAACATATTTTACATCTGAACAAAAATTTGATAACGGCTCAGGTATTAGACACTAATTTCAAAATTAGGAAGATGGCTAAGCTAGTAGATACTCATGAGATTATCCCGTGGAAAATGTGAAGAGCGTAAAATATCTTCTGGAAAATATGAAGGGTTAACAGATGTCTATTATTATAAAGATAACACGAAGTCCAGTCCAAAGTAAAACTGTGCATCGCTCATGGCAATCTCAGCTTTCTTCTTTGTTCTGTGTCTCTTGCAATCTTGTGCTCCATCTTCATCAACAATATTCCATGTTCTTGAAAGAGGAGCCTCCCTATCTGAGAAAACAAATGACACTTTGATTTCTCCTAACGGTATTTTCTCTGCAGGGTTTTTCATTGTGGGTGAGTACGCTTTCGGCTTTGGCATATGGTTCACAAACATATTGCCAAAACGCACAGTGGTTTGGATGGCGAATCGAGATCAACCAGTTGGAAAAAAATCAAAACTTTCACTATTAAAGAATGGAAATCTCATCCTCAAAGATGCGGGTCGAAAAGTTCTCTGGGCCACGGAGACAGCTTCACGTTCATCTGTGAAACTGCAGCTTCACGACACTGGCAATCTTGTTCTACGTACTTCGGATGGTGAAAATACTCTGTGGGAAAGCTTTGATTCACCTACCGATACTCTACTTCCCAAACAACTATTTACCAAAGACAAGTACCTTATCTCGTCAAGAACCCAGAACAACTTTTCTTCCGGTAACTATAAGCTTTTCTTTGACGACGATAATGTCCTCCGTCTTCTTTACAATGTTCCAGCAATATCCAGCCTCTATTGGCCAACCGTTTGGCAATGGCCTCATGAAGCAGGAAGGACTACCTACAACGACACCAGAACTGCTGTACTTGATCCATCTGGTTATTTTATTTCATCAGATGGTTTAGAATTCTCATCGACGGATTTTGGTGCAGGGCCTCTGAGACGGTTAACGCTTGATTCTGATGGTAATTTGCGGTTGTACAGCTTTGAAAAGAAAACTATGGAATGGGTTGTTTCATGGCAAGCCATTCCTCAACCGTGCATAATTCACGGAATCTGTGGACGTAACGGAGTGTGTACTTACGATCCTGGTCTAGGCAGGAGATGCTCTTGCTTACCTGGATACAAAGTGAAGGATGACTCGGACTGGTCTGGTGGATGCGAACCGGAATTCATATCTTCCTCGTGCAATCACACCGACTTTGGTTTTCTCAACTTCACTCATGTTGAATTCTATGGCTACGATATAGCCGCTTTCCCAAACGTTACTTTGCAAGAATGTATGGAGAAATGCATGAATATGTGCGACTGCAAAGGGTTCCAGTACAAATTAAAAATAGGCAAGTTTAATTGTTTTCCCAAGACTTTGCTGTTTAACGGACAACATTCGCCGACTTTCGGTGGAGATATTTATTTGAAGCTGCCGAAAGCTAGTTCTTTCTTCAACAAGACGACCATTGAAGCATTAAAGTTAAATTGCAGTAGCAACAGTACTCTGTCGATAAAGAAAGGTTATGAAGAACTCCGCGAAAACCGGACTTTGAAGGTTTTGCATTGGTTCGCCATTGCGGTAGGTATTGTAGAGATTTCCAGCATTTTCTTGGTGTGGTTTTTCTTGTTTATAGCTAATGGTGACACAAAAATAATTAATCAAGGATACCTCCTTGCTGCCACTAGATTCAAAAGATTCACTTACGATGAGCTAAAAAAAGCCACAAAGAGTTTTAGTAAAGAGATTGGACGAGGAGCAGGTGGTGTTGTATATAGAGCTCTATTGTCTGATAAACGTTTTGCAGCTGTCAAGCGGCTTAATGAAGCTAAACAAGGGGAAGCCGAGTTCCTAACAGAAGTAAAGACCATTGAGAAGCTTAACCACATGAACCTGATAGAGATGTGGGGATATTGTGCAGAAGGGAAACACAGGCTTTTGGTTTATGAGTATATGGAGCACGGATCCTTAGCAGATAACCTCCATTCAAACTCAATTAGCTGGGAAAAAAGGTTTGAAATAGCTGTCGGCACTGCAAAAGGATTGGCTTATTTGCATGATGAGTGCTTGGAGTGGGTACTGCATTGTGATATAAAGCCGCAAAACATACTCTTGGATTCTAATTACCAACCAAAGGTGGCAGATTTTGGTTTGTCTAAGCTGCAAAGTAGAGGTGCCTACAATGATCCCATATTTTCCAGAATAAGAGGAACCAGAGGTTACATGGCTCCTGAGTGGGTTTCCAATCTACCCATTACCTCAAAAGTAGATGTTTATAGCTTTGGCATTGTTCTGTTGGAGATGGTAACTGGAAAAGGCCCAACAGCTGCGTTCCAAACTTTTGAGATAGAAGGGATGAAAGAGAAGGGAACACTGGTTACATGGGTGAGGCAGAAGAAAAATGAAGCTGATTCAAGGGAGGCATGGATTGAAGAAATTGCAGACCCCGTGATTGCCCGCAATTATGATGTAAATAAGATGGAAATTATGGTTAAGGTGGCTCTGCAATGCGTGGAAGAAGACAGGGATTCAAGACCCCGCATGAGCCAAGTGGTTGAGATGCTGTTGTCTTACGAAGATGAATCATCAAGTCTCAAAACTTCTCTTTAGCTGTTCATCTGGCATCTAAATTCTAAAGCTTTCTCAGTCACCAGAATAAATTGAACATGCAAAAATCTTCTACATGATCAAGGCACATGCTCAAGCGATAATACAACTTTGCATTTTACTTATTAATTATGCTTTCTTTTTAGCCTAGTCTCGTTGATGTTGTAATATTTGTGTTACTTTAAGATATATTAAAGTACTTATCTAATGTTGAGTATTTACAAAGTAACGAATTATACATATTGCTTAAGCTTCAAATTCTATCTTTCTTTAGTAACTTGAACTTCCTATCTTTCTTCCTTCTCTTGTTTGTGCAACTCTAGATCACCTGACCTGCGCATAGCATGAAAACTCTATTTTATCTGTGTCCCAATGCCCACGTAAATAATTGTAGTCACCTAGTTCGTGGAAATTTATATTCATAATTGATCATCAGTATATGTATATCTGGAGACAGCTGCACCGTTTACCTATTAAATAATGTTTTATTTTCAATTTCCCTTGTTGCACGGAAGGGGGTGGTACCATCGTTATCAAGGACGGGGGGCCATGGCACATCGACGACTAGACTAAACTAAGAGGCGACAGAAATATTTTAAAGTTTAATAATTTAAAAAATAAAAATAAAAATAATGTTAATTTTAAACCATTAATTTATATAAATTTAATTATTAAAATTTTAAATTTAATAAATAATAAGCATTTAACACTTAAAAATTTATCATAATTTTATTTAGATGACAAGCATAAGCACAAATCTCTTCTAATATTAACTCGCATAATCCAATGAAAAGATTCTTTTAACTTTATTAATTGCATACAAATTTGACTTCAATAAAGAAATAAGAGTTTAGAAGATTTTCTCATTTATTTGTTAATTTAATTTTCATATAGCAATTTTTTTTTTCCTTTTATGAATCCAAATGGTCAAGTGAAATCTAATTGAATCGATAACTAGAAAAATCATTAGCATATTTGAAAACAAATCTCAAAATCTTTCACGTAGGAAAGTCGTTAGTGTATATATATATATATATATATACATATTTAATACGACTCGTAAAGTTTACCAAAACTTATACATGTACTGTTGTGGTATACTTGAGAATCTATTTACATTTGTGAAATTTTTGCTTCTAATAATTTAGAAGAAATCTTCTTAAAACTCTTAATAAAATGTAAATGAACAAAAAAATTAAATTAAAAAAGCGAAATAGTGACGAGGTCTATATATATATATATATATAATGATATAATAGTATTGCTTTATTATTATAAGTCTCATATATATATATATATATTTTTTTTATTTAAGGAAAAAATATAATAAATGTGATAATAATATAACATTGTGTCATATCAATTTACATAAATGAGTTCATAAATGCAACAATGCTCTAAGTAATTTAATTTTTAATTTGTAGAATTGATTTTATATATAAGTGATTTCTATGATTCAAACTTTTCAAAGTAAGAGAACTGGAGGTTACATGCATGCTTCTGAGTGGGTTGAGTGTTTATAGGTGCAATACTGTTATGTTGGAGATGGTAACTGGAAAAAGTCTAACTGCTGCTTTCCAAACTTTTAATAGAGCATGGAAGACTGGCGACGTAAGTGAGGGAGAAGAAAAATGGACCTCCTACAAAAGAGGTATGTATCGAGGAAATTGTAGATTCTATGATTGCCAGTAACTACAATGTAAATAGGATGGGAATACTTGTTAAGGTGGCCTGCAATGTGTGGATGAAGATAGGGATGCGAGAGCAACATGAGCTAATTGTGGTTGAGATGCTGATGAGTTATAAGGATGAACATGCCTCATACCATAATCTCTTTAGGTGCTCCCTCTGCCATCTAAAGTTTGCTATGACAATAAAATCATGAACATGCCAAATATCTTCTATCTGAATAAGAAAAAAGCTTGATGCATGCAAATATGGCTACCTTAAAGTTAGTGCCAGCTGGAGGCTAAAGAAGTTAGAATTGTTGTTAGTTTGTTAAAAGAATAACAATCCTAATTAGTTAGCATTTTTGTAATTTTAGGAACTCTAATAGTTAGTTATAAAATCTTCTAGTTAGTTTTTCTATATAAATAAGTCTTGTAATTCTTATTTTATTCATTCAATTGGAAGAGTAATAATTCAACAAACTTTCTCTCATTTTCTTTAATTTTTTTATTATTTTCAAACACATTTTAAATTTTCATTTGCTATCAGAGGCTTTATTTTTCTTCACCTTGTTAGATTACAAGTAGAAAAGTAATTCTCTACTGCAATAATGTATTTTGCAAGTTGATGATGGAGGTAAATTCATTGCCTTTTTTTTCTTATCTTAAACAACATGGCATTGTCTGTAGACATACATTTCTTCGTACACATCATCAAAATGAGGTATTTGAAAAGAAGTATAAACACATGTAGACTTAAGTCTGACAATGCTATCACAAGCCTCATTTCCTCTTAAACATTAGTGGGTTGCCTTTCACACTTCTGCCTAATTGATTAACGAACTACCAAGTGAATCACTACACAACAAATCACCATTTGAGCTTATGTTTCACTATCATCCAGACTATTCATTTCTAAAGGTGTTTGGGTGTTCTTACTTCCCATTTCTCATATGCTACAATAGACATAAACTTGTCTTTAGGTATGCAAAGTTTATTTTATAAGATATAACCCCTTGCATAAAGGTCATAAGTGTTTGCATGTACCAACTGGAAAAATATACACTACTTGGCATGTAATCTTTGATGAAACTTCATTTCCTTTTTCTGTAAGTTTCAATACTTCTGTATCTCCATCTTTCACTTCATTCTTCTTGTCTCTTCCTTCTTTTATTCCTCTAGTTACAAATTTTTTAGTCTCAGGGAACCATACTAGTTCCTCACAAAAGCATTCAACAACATCACCTTTAGTTTCTTAGGTATCATCTCATTCTTTGCTTTCCCATTTCAATTCTAAAACCTCACATGACATACAAGAACATGTACCAACTCAATTACCTAATTGGCACCCTATAATGACAAGCTCAAAATGTGAAATTTTTAAGCCTAAGGTCTTTCTAACTCAAAGTGAAATTCAAGTAACAATAACTATAAAGGAAGCATTACTTAGTCCTCAATGAACAGCAGTAATGCATTCTGAATTTGATGCTTTGCAGAGTAACAAAATATGGAGTTTGGTTTGTTTCTCCCTTGATCTTAAAATAGTGGGATGCAAAGGGGTGTTTAGTGTGAAGCATAACACTAATGGAACAATTTCAAATTACAAAGTTAGGCTTGTGCTTAAGATATTTCATTAGACTCATAGCATTGATTTTTCTGATACTTTTAGCCTAATAGTCAAAGCAACAACAGTAAGAGTGGTGTTAAGCATTGTAGTTATGCAAGGAAGGTTAATTAGGTAGATATACATCAATAATGTTTTCTTGAATAGAGACTTAACAGAGGCTATGTACATGCAACAACCTAAGATGTTCACTGACTCAATTAATCATCAGTATGTTTGCAAACTTATAAAAACAGTATATAGCCTTAAACAAGTATCAAGGGCCTGGTATAATAAATTGAGGTGTTCATTACTTCACTGGGGTTTCGTAAACTCAAAAGCAGATACCTCTCTATTCTTCAAACACTCATCTAACACTGATTTGTTTGTTTTAGTCTATGTTGATGACATTTTAGTCATATGTTCATGTTCTACATAAATTGAAGCTTTCATCAATCAGCTCAATGCCTTATTTGCTTCAAAAGATCTATGAAGTTTTCATTACTTTCTTGGCATTGAAATCTCAGAAATAGAAAAATGATTACATTTATCACAAACAAAGTACATCAAATACTTGTTGCTTAAAACCAACATGGCTAATTGCAAAGGTCATGCTACATTTATGTTTTTTAGTTAAAAGTTTACTAAGGAAGATGATACTCTCTTTTCAGTTCCTTCTCTATATCGAAACCTAATTGGTAGCTTGCAATATGTCACTATTAATTTACTTGACATCTATTATGCTGTTAATAAACTTAGCCATTTTTTTGTCTTGTCTCGTGAGATACACTAGTTAACATGCAAAAGGTTGTTAAGATATCTTCAAAATTCTTGCACCTATGGTCTTCAATTCTTCAAGCAATAAAGGCATGAACTTACTGCTTTTTCAAATGTTGATTGAAGGTGTGATCTTGATGATAGAAGGTTTGTGGGTGCTTATTGTATATTTCTTGATGATAACCTTATTTTTTGGTCTTCTAAGAAACAATAGGTTGTAGCTTGATCTAGAATAGAGTTTAAGTATCAACATTAGCTTCTGCCTTTGTGGAGCTTGCTTGGATTCATTATTTACTACAAGAACTCCACAAGTTACTAGTTGTAGCTCATGTGATTTAGTGTGATAACTTAGATGCAACCTCTCTTGCTCATAATCTAGTGTTTCATTCAAAAACTAAACGCATTGAACTTGATGTTCACTATGTAAGATATCATGTGCTAAATAAACTCCTAGATGTTAGGCATGTTCCCAACAATGAGCAAATTGCAGATGTATTAACCAAGCCCTTGTCATTCCCACAATTCAGTTACTTCCAATCCAAGCTTAATATTCTTCCTAAACCATTCAGCTTGAGGGGGTATGTTAAGGTAAAGAACCATCAAATTCAAGAGCTTGATCAAAACCACAAGCATGTAATAAGCTTCAACACAAAGCAACAAGTACTAGAGCATACATCCAACTTAAGTAAAAAAGTTGCCTGCTCACCTATTGAGCTTTAACTCAAACACAAGCAAATGAAGAAGCATGCCATCTCAGTGATCAGTGTTAACAATAGAAAGAAGTTTGATGCATACTAATCTGGCAAGCTTAAAAATAGTACCAACTAGAGATTGAAGAAGTTAAAATTGATGTTAGTTTGTTAAAAGAATAATAGTATTAATTAGTTAGCATTTTCAAAATTTTAGGAACTCTGTTATAAGTTATTCTAATAGTTAGTTATAAAGTTTTCTAATTAGTTTTTATGTATAAATAAATGTTGTAATTCTCATTTTATTCTTTCAATAAAAAGAGTAATAATTCAGCAAATTTTCTTTCATTTTCTTTAAAGGTTTTTTTTTCCAATCACACTATAAATCTTTATTCAAGGGCATGATCATGAGATAATAAGACTTTACATTTCAATTGTTTGTTACTTTTGGCTACTCTCGAGTTAATGTTGTATAATCTTGTAATATTGTTTTCTATTGTCAATGCTTATGCAAAGCAGTTATATGTTGTGTTGTAAGTTATATATATATATATACATATATATATATATTTCATATGGGTGTAGTTAAAAAATATGAAAAAAAAAAGTTTACAGTCAATGAACATTGATATATATATATATATAGACGATGAGGACAGAGCTTAGAGGAAATCCAAGAAAATATAGCTGTCTAAAATTAGTTAATAAAACAAATATTATAAATGTCAATTGTACTGTGTACAATAGAATCATTTTGCTACTCATGCCATGCTTATGCCAAATATGATGGCTGGTGGTCCTTGTATTGGTGATGACTTTGTGTAACATCCTAAATCTAGGAATGTTACTGGCAGGTGATAGAACCACTCTATCACCTTAAGCCTCACTCAATCTATCTAAACATCAATGCAATATATGAATGCAGAACATATTTTCTAAACATGCTTATGCAGCACAAGAGGCGATATGCCTCCCCTTATTCTATACACAACTTATATACTCAAATTATAGCATACCCAAATGTTTACAACACATCTCAATACAATAAAATAAAATTACAACTCTGTACACATGATGGACCCAACAACCCTAGTGACTGCAATGTACCCATTCCTCAGCTCGTGTTTTCGAGTTGCTAAAATAGCATACTAAATCTCTGTTCTTACAAAATTGGAGAGTAGAGAGGGGGATGAGTCCAAAAAGACTCAGTGAGTGGATGCTAACATAATAAAGTATTTAAATCATTAAATTTTCTATAAATAAATTAAACTCAAATTATAGTATCAACCTTATACTCGAAATTTTCTATAATTGAATCACTGTGAAATTGTAAGGTTATGTAATTAAAATTTTTATCACATATAATATTTTTCTATGGTGACAACACCCACTCTTTATTCTTAAAACAAATAATCATATTTATAAAATCAACATTCATCTACAATATCTCTCTCGCCTGTCATCATTCAAACCATGCTCTGTAAATTCATAATATTCCAACACCTTATCATCGTTCTTGAAAATAGCTTTATTAACAAAATTAGTCACAAGCTTATAGGCTATAAATGTGATGATCAACTTTATAAGCAATCACTAAAACATATGCAGGGAATTTAATTGGGATTTCAAGCATATGTATATCAAATTTTTGGTTCAAGTAACCATCTTATGTTTGTGTTTTTACTTAACATAATAAATCATTTATATTTCGTCGCTCACAATATTAATATCTATTCTCACATACCATAGCCCCACATCACAATTTATAACGCATAGCAATCTAACACTTCCGCGACATCCTTATCATTTCAACTCATAAATCTATAATATCACAAATCATTACATAACAATAGTACTCATCCTTAAGAAACACAACATCAAGTCACAATTATAAGCACACCGTGAATCAACACAATCACAATATCTCCAAATAATTCTGTAATCACATTAATTATAAATTCTATAAAATACTACTTAAGGTAAACTTTGTAAAGCTAAGTAAGCTTTCAACATATTCCGCTTACATCACAACTCGCACCTTCACAAAGTCGTAACACACACTTCAGCATTTTCGAAGACATGTCACATGCTTGACATAAATACCATTTTACAAAACAATGATAACGAAATTTTCAAAAATTAAATCAAATTCTTTATCACATTCATTTTATCTTCTAGCGCGAATAATTATGCAGGAAACTTAACTATCCACTCTTCTATAAGCCTCAAAGTTCCACCAGAGGCTATATATGGTAACTATAGAAACATCACGTGTATATACATAATATATTGTACACACACACACACACACACATATATATATATATATATATATCTTGTCGGCTCAATTCCACATCACCATTATCACGTTTTGAACATAAACTGAGCAAGCAAATATCAACGCCTAAGGGCCATTTTCTTAATTTTACACACTTTAACGTCTTCATAAACCACCATAAATTAGAGAACTAGGCACTCCTAATAGTTTCACCCAAACTTGGTTTAACAAAAAATCGTAATTTATTCGATTTTTCGTTGAGATTTAAACTCAATTCAACACATACATATCTTAGTGCTTTTATCAATTCTAAGGGTTTTCTAAAACTAAGTAATGTAAGTTTGAAATCATTAAAAGTATGATTAGTCCACTCATCTGTTAGAATTTTATTATTTCGAACGAAAACGCGTTGGCAATACTCCGATTGGTGATCTACAATACTCGACTTATGTTAGGTTTTATGTTTGTCCTTGGATAAAAAAAATAAATGAATGCATGTACACTCTACCGCACTTTACGGATTCAGATTTCAGATCCGATTACTCAAGTTATGAACTCCTAAATAACATTTCTACATAGCGAGTGACTTTAAACTCGTACTGTGCTATATCAGTAACATATCTTAACCTAAGTTTCTAGTGATACACTCTATTATGTGTGTAGTTTCTACCGCTTCTTGTGGATTCAAATTTTAAGTCTGAATGCTTCAGTTATAGCTGTTTTTCGTCAGGTGATGTGGCGCGACAAGATGCTGAGCATCGCAGAATAGCCTACTTTCTGAATTTTCTAGGCATTTGTTGCTGAGCGTCTTGACTTAGTTTTCGACTATATCGTTTCTCTATATGTCTAGTTTACCATGATTTTTACTGCTCATCAATCCCACGTCCGAAACTCTCTAAATCCTCATTTTTTCTAACCCTACTCGGGTTTCCAGCGATTGCATTCATCCAAATTTGTCCTATGTTTTTAATACAATTCCAATCACTAATTTCATGATCTATCGCACTTAAGTCCTTCATTTTTCCGTTCTCTAAACACCTATATGGAAGTGTACAACAATTGCTCACATTTCGCCTAGTTATGCAAGCGTTTGCACTACCATGCTCACACACAACCACTGCCGATAGTTTTCACCCCTACATTTCTATCACCATTTTCATGCTTTTATACCCTTTTCACTTTACATTTCTCATACACAAATGTCATCAAATTATAGAAAAAATTCAGTTTATGTCTTGCCTAAGTTATATCATATTCTAACACAAGTTTTCCACAACAAAAACCACACACAACATGTATTTTAATTCTACCTATCATCATTTCACCCCATTCACATCATCATCATCAAATCTTCTCCACCCAATTCACACACACACACACACACACACACACACACACACACACACACACACACACACACACACACA
>JAXCLQ010007147.1:1465-46465 GCA_035584115.1 Cedrela odorata
TCTATACTATCCATGTAACGATCGTAACTTCCTTGACGAATGTGCGAGAATCATTCCCATACGCGCGCTCCATCAACACTTCCCAAATAACCCATTCTGGTAGGTGTAAAGCAACCAACAAATAAGACCACCAGGCCTAGAACTACATGAAGATGAACCATCTATGCAAAGCCTTGCGGCTCCTCTAAAACCAAGGTGACAAGTTTTCATTATATTAAAAACAGGGCACTTAATATGAAAAATGAACTGCAAAAAGTATTTCATGAATACTATGAAACAATTGCTGCTTAAAACTAATCGGAATGTGTATTTATCCTAGCTTAATAGATGCACATTTAACAACAGTAGTCATCCTGTATAGGCATTGGCGGATGCTGATACTCAGCTCAATGATTCTCAGTCAGAATTTTTGGCCACAGTGACATTGTAAATATCATATAGATGCCGCCTTGATTACCACAGTCAATATGCAAAGCATTCCATTAATAAAAAGACAGACGGATCTGCTTTCAAGTATATGCATGTGCAAGTAAGGGAAGGAGATACAAACACAGGGAGATTCTTACGTATCCAACGCACATAGCGCGGCTCAGTGAAGTAGGTTTAAAATGTGTAATCCTCCATAAGCACTGCATTAAAACATGAAAGATTGTAAACATTATGGATTTTTCTTTCTTGATATTTGGTCAAGCATTTAAACATGCACATTTCTACAATAAATGTAAACGTAAGGCTAACATGAATTATTATAAAACTTAATAATTGGGCACAGTATAGGACAACAAGGGAACGCCCAAAAATAAAATATTACAAACATTAAGGGTTATAAGCAGCAGAAATGATAACAAACAACAACCCTAAACAAATGAATTGTGAAACAGTTGAAGAATAATGCTCCTTTTGCCAATTATCTTAGTTAATTTTAGCACAAATTTTCAATAACAAATCACTAATTGGGTTCCAAATTCCAGTGCTTTCATGAGAATGCACAACAAACTAATGGGAACAGAAAATTTTCTGACTCGGAACAATGTATGAATACCCTGTTAAGAAAAATGAAACAAGATATATTTTTTCAAAAGAAAATTGGTTATATTATACTGAGCATAGCCAAGAAGATATGTATGTTTGCCTGTCAAATTGTCAATGTTTCTACTCCTTTGTAAGAGTTCAAGCTGAGGAAGTATGCAACAGCTTCTAAATACAACGAAAATCTCCACATAACCTGCTCAATTCATTGCACAAGCATATAAGAAAAAAAAATTAAAAACATATATATATATATATATATATATATAAAACATAAATGCAAACAAAAGCAACTCCTTAAAGCTGAATTTTTCATTGATAATAAGAGAGTCAGCAAGGCAAAACAAGAAAAAGATGTTTAAAAGTGTTATAAGATTTTTGAACAATCTTATTGTTCTGCAGTGAAAGTTTTTGATTTGACTACCACATAACTATTAATTTAATTATTGAAATATAATAAATATAAAATAGAATGCCAATAAATGAAATAACAAAAAGAGAAACACAAATTTAACGAGATTCTATATAAATACCGGCGTTTTTTTGGCACTGTTGGATACTGTTGAAAACTTCACTAAATTCACATATTCAAACAGAGCAATTATAAAAATTAAGTTAAATTGTGAAAATTCAAAAATAAATGAGGACCCAAAAAAGAAAATATAAATTATGAAATCTTACTTAGGTGTTCAAGGCCTCAATTGAAATTTAACTATGACTCAATTAATATTTGATGGGGGATACAAAATAATAACCAATGTCTTCTTTTTATCAGCCAAAAACTCTATAGAGAAAATAGAATCTCACTTACACGAAATTTTCACCTTTAGCCAATAAGTCAAAAATAAAAAAATCTCTATATTGGTTTAATTAGCTATAGTTATCCAAACAATTCCTTTATTTTTTCGTTTATTCTGTCAAAATCAGTAACGCCTCCCAATGCGTCAAATAACGCAATCAAACTTGTAGGATATTAATAAAATCTAAACAATATTTGAACTTAATCATTATCACCACCTTAGTCAATATATCAAAATGATTATCAACAGTTCCAATCTTCTTAATCAAAATATTTCTTTCACCAATAATCTCACTAACAAAATGATATCTAATATTAATATGCTTCGTCGGAATATGGTACACTGAGTTTTTTGCTAAATGAATAGCACTCTAACTATCATAATAAATACTGACATTCTTCTAAATAATTTTCAACTTCATGTGATTTAAAATTTTAATTACTCGCAAATGCACGAGTCTATTGGAGTATAGACTAATGGTAACAAGGTTGATCCCACAAGGACTGCTAAGACCATTAAAAAGTTTAATTTAAATCTAAATTAATTAAAATCTTTAACTAGTTCAAAAATTCAATTCTTAAGGAAAAAAATAAATTAAGATAGAAACAAAATGAAACCAAGAATTATATAAAGAAAATGAGAAATATATGTGACAAATGATACTAAGATTTCAGATATACCACTGTTCAATGTAATAATTATCTAATCAACAATAAATTCCTAATTTTAGAGTGACAACTTAAAATCAATCTATGTCTAGCTCATGGATATAATGATTTAGTCTAAATCAATTAAATCATATTTAGGTTCTTTTCAATTTAAAGACTTAATTTCTAAGCATTCTAGGTATATAATTTTAATGAAAAACATGGAATCAAAGATAATCACATTAAACATTCTTCATCCAAACATAGATTAATTAAATAATTTCTTAAATATCAAGAATATATGATATTAATGATGTAAAGATAATTAATTAACAAATCATGTGAAACAAAAACCATAAACACTAAATAACATATATAGGGAATTAACTGAATACAAAGACAATTATTTTATTGAGCAAGTTATCATTTTTAACCTTAGTACAAGAGAGTTTAGCTACACATACTTAAATTAAGAGCAATTAAATACATGAAACTAGCCACGAAAAGTTTCAGGATCCATGAAATGCCTTGCTTCTCTTCTCCTTCCCCTCTAGATGATCCCTTATGCCTCAGCAACCACTTTTCTTATATAGTTTCAACTTTTAACTTGATTTTGACCTCCAAAATGTCTAAATTTGCTATCTTTAGTGAAATATGAAATTGTGCCCCTTTGAATATTCTTTCCAAATATTTTTGAATAATTTAAATTTGATGTGTGAGTAAAAAGTTATCATCAAAATATGGGACATGTTCAGCAAATTTCAGAAAAGAAACAAAAATTATTTTCTTTCTCTTTTTAAGGCATGATTTTGGGGATATTTTGTGCATATTTTTAGTGATTCTTTAAAATCTAATTTATTTCCTGGTTTCAAGAAATTAAATTTAATTAAATAAAAATATAAGTAAAAGTAATTAACAACTATATATTTAGAGGATTAATATGCAAATAAATTATGCTCATCAAATACTCCCTAATTTTTGACATCTCTCACAAGAACTATAATATGAATGGGTATCTTTAAAAAGGGATGGCCAATAGAAACCATATTGCAAGATTTTTGCAAAAGTCTTCTTTGCACTAAAATGGCCTCCACATGCTTGGTCATAGCAAAATGTAATAATGTTGCCTTGTTCATTTTCAAAGACGCATCTTTTAATTATCTTATGAGGACAATACTTAAACAAGTATGGATCATCCCAGAAGAAGAAATTAACATTGGTTAAACATTTAACTCGATCTTGTTTAGACCAATAAATAGGCATTTGACTAGTGACAAGATAGTTTACAATATCTACAAACCAAGGTAGTTGAGAAACAGACATGAGTAGTTTATAAGGAAAAGATTCTCTAATGGGGATAATTTCATTGATGGATTCCACTATTAGCCTAGACAAGTGGTTTGCTAAAACATTTTCAAAACCTTTTTTATCCTTAATTTCAAGATTATATTCTTATAGCAACAAAATTTATCGTATTAGATGTGATTTAGCATCTTTCTTCAAAAGAAGATACTTCAATGTAACATGATTTGAATAGATTAAAACTTTGGATCCTATCAAGTAAAATCTGAACTTGTTTAATGCAAAAACTACTACTAATAACTCTTTTTTCATGGTAGAGTAATTGAGTTATGCATCATTAAGAGTTTTACTAGCATAGTATATGACATAAGGCAGCCTATCAACAGGTTGTCCTAAAATAGCCCCGATGGCATAATTAGAAGCATCACACATAATCTCAAAAGGAATATTCCAGTCTAGTAGTCGAATGATAGGTGTTGAAGTCAAAAGATTTTTAACCTTTTTAAACACTTTTAAACATTCATTATCAAAAACAAAAGTGGAATCCTTAGCAAGCAAGGGACACAAAGGTTTCACGATTTCATTAAAGTCTTTGATGAACCTATGGTAAAATCCTGCGTGACATAAAAATAATCTAATTTCTTTGATTGTTCATGAAGGATGAATATTATAAATCAAATAAACATTTGCCTTTTCTACTTCAATACTCTTTTCTGAGATCACATGACCAAGAACTATTCCTTTCTTAACCATAAAGTGAAAATTTTCCTAATTAAGAACAAAATTCTTTTTTTTACACCCTCTAGCACTAAAGCTAAGTGGTGCAAACACTCATCAAAACTAGACTCAAACACTGAAAAATCATCCATGAATATTTCAAGAAAAAGTTAAATCATGTTTGAGAAAATATTCATCATGCACAGTCGAAAAGTAGCAGGTGCATTGCATAAGCAGAAAAGCATGCGACAATAGGCAAATGTTCTGAAAAGACATGTAAAAGTTGTTTCTCTTAGTCTTTAGGAGACTTGGAATTTGGTTATAATTAGAATATCCTTCTAGGAAATAATAAAATGCATGTCCAAATAACCTCTCTAGCATTTAGTCCATAGAAGGAAAAAGAAAATGATATTTCGTAGTGACAGGTTTCAATTTATAGTAGTAAACACAAACACGCCACTAGTTTGCATTCGTGTGGGAATTGACTCATTATGATCATTTTTAACTACCGTTATACCATATATTTTTGGTACAACTTGAACAAGACTCACCCAAGAGCTATCATAAATATAAATAGGGTAAATGACACATACACCTAAGAGTTTGATAACTTTAGCTCTAACAACCTCTTTCATGTTAAGATTTAGTTGTCTTTGTGCTTCACATGTAGGTTCAACATTTTCCTTTAAATTAATTCTGTGCATACACATTGATGGACTAATTCCTTTGATATTAGTAATTGACCATCCTATTGCTTTCTTGTGTTTCTTAAGAGCATCTATAAAACTACCTTCTTGTTCTTTATTTAACTCAATCAATAAGATAACAGGTAAGGTTTCAAAAGCTCTTAAAAACATATATTTCAACGAATCAAGTAATGGTTTCATTTCTAGCTTAATTGGCTCTTTTACAAATAGAATAGGTACAAACTCATATGGTGAAAGAGGTTCCATTTTGGCTTTCCACTTATTAATATTCATTACTGAGGTAAAGTCTAACAAGGAATTTACACCACTAATAATATGATCTTCATTTATATCCATGCCAAAATGAGTTAAACATTTTTCTAAAGGGTCATCACTAGAAAATTGCAAGAATAAGTTATTCATGATACCTTCAATGATACTGACTTCACATTAATCATCTACCTCTTGAGGTTGTTGATGATAAATAAATGAGACAATTGATAGTAAGGTTTTGGAATAAACCACTATTCAACTAAATAATTATTTAATCACCAATTAATTCCTAATTTTAAAGTGACAACTCGAAATCAATCTATGTCTAACTCATGGATATAATAATTTTGTCTAAATCAATTAAGTCATATGTAGGTTCTTTTTAGCTTAAAGACTTAATTTCTAAGCATTCTAAGTATCCAATTTTAATGAAAAACATGGAATCAAAGATAATTGCATTAAACATTCTTCATCCAAACATAGATTAATTAAATAATTTCTTAAATATCAAGAATACATGATATTAATGATGAAAAGATAATTAATTAACAAATCATGTGAAAAAGAACCATAAACAATAAATAACATATGTAGGGAATTAATTGAATACCAAGACAATTATTTTATTAAGCAAGTTATTATTTTTAACCTTAGAACAAGAAAGTTTAGCTACAGATACTTGAATTAAGAGCAATTAAATACATGAAACCAACCACAAAAAGTTTCAAGATCCGTGAAATGCCTTGCTTCTCTTCTCCATTTGCCTTCTCTTCTTTTTCCCTTCTAGATGATCTCATATTCCTCAACAACCACTTTTCTTATATAATTTTGACTTCCAACTTGATTTGGACCTCCAAAGTGTCCAAATTTGCTATCTTTAGTGAAATATGAAATTGTGCCCCTTTGAATTTTCTTTCCAAATATTTTTGAATCATTTAAATTCGATTTGTGAGTAAAAAGTTACCCTCAAAATATGGGACATGTTCAACAAATTTCAGAAAAGAAACAAAAATTATTTTCTTTCTCTTTTTAGGGCATGATTTTGGGGATATTTTATGCATATTTTTCATGATTCTTTAAAATATAATTTATTTCCCTATTTCAATAAAATAAATATAATAAAATAAAAATATAAGTAAAAGTAATTAACAAATATAAATTTAGAGGATTAATATGTAAATAAATTATGCTCATCACAACTCCTTCAAAATTCCTTGAAGCTAAATAGTTTTATGTACAATCTCTATAATAATCATATACTCTACCTCTACGGTAAACAAAACAACTGTAGACTGTAAAATAGACTTCCAACTCACTAGTGCCTTTGCAAAAGTTAATACATACCCAGTAGTTGATCTACGTTTATCCAAATCACTAGCATAATTAGAATCAACATACCGAATAGCATATCGATCACACATATTATCATGCTCAAAACTAATCCAAAATGTATAGTATTTGATAAATACTGTAGAATCAAAGCCTGTCAATATCTTTTACTAGGATCATGCATATAATTGCTCACAGCTCTAATTGCATGTGAAATGTCGGGCCTTGTACACACTATAGCATACATCAAGCTACTAATCACACTAAAGTAAGGAACCTTTGACATATATTCTCATTCTTTATCTGTGATCAGAAACAACAAACCTTACAGGGTTTGATTTATTAGTAATACCAAAATGATGTAATACAGGGTTTGATTTATTAGTAATACCAAAACTGTAATACAGTGTTTGATTTATTAGTAATACCAAAACGATGTAATACATTCTTCATATATTACTTTTGAGTTAAACAAACCTTGTTTTTTCTTCTATCTCTATTAATATTCATATAAAGAATCTTCTTAGCTTCACCCAAATCCTTCATCTCAAACTTTTGATTCAACTGAGTCTTTAACTTTTCAATTTCTTCAACATTCCTTGAAGATATCAATATATTATCAACAAACAAGAGTAAATAAATGAAAGGCTCATCTTGTAGCTTGTGAAAATACACATAATTATCAAATATGCTTATGGTGTACGATTGACACATCCTGAACCGATTAAATCACTTGTACCACTGCCTCAGCGACTATTTCAAACCATAAAGCAATTTTTTTAGTTTACAAACCCAATTTTCTTTACCAGCGATCTTGAATCCTTCTTGCTAAGTCATATAGATTTTCTCTTTTAAATCACTATGTAAAAATGGAGTTTTTACATCAAGTTGAACTAGTTCCAAATCCAAGCTATCTAGGCCGATTAAATTCTAATAAAATAATGTTACTGTCATAACCAAAATTTTACGTGAAGGTTAAAATAAAATTTTGGTGACCAAAATAAAATTTTAGTTAATAATTTTAGGTTATATAAATTTCAATTTAGGCTTAGAAAATAAAAAGTAAAAACAAGTACATTAAATTAACAATTTTGAGCCATTTAAATGTCAATTTAGGTTTAGAAAGATTTATATGCAAAAATGAAGCTCAATTAAGTCGAAACATGGCCAGCCCATGTGTTGTAAATAAACCAATTCAATTTCTTTATTTTAGCATTTTACATTTTTAAGTTTTAAAGGATAAGTTTTGCACTTTCTAGAGAGAAGAAGTAAAAGCAAAACAAAGAGAAAAGAGAGCAAACCCGTGAGAGAGAGACAAGAAAAGAAAATCGGTGGAAGTGAAAGTAAAGGAAATATTCATGAGAGGGAAAAAGGAAAGAAATAGAGGAGATGAATTCCCGAGCAAGAAGAAGGAAAAGAGAAGAAGCCAAAATGTGAAGAAATGAAAAGGAAAGAATGGCCGAATGAAAGGGTGAGAAAGGAAAACAAATGGAGGAGAAGGGAAAGAAGGCAAATTCAACAAGAGATGAAGGGGTTTTTGGTTTTGGACATGAAACAAGAAAGAGGAGTGGAGTGGAGAGATAGGAAAGAGAAGGAAGGAAGGAGAATACATGAAAGAATAGGGAGAAAGAAAGAAGGGCAGAGAAAGAGACGGGAATATGTGAAACTAAGGGAAGAGGAAGGGTAATTGATAAGAAGGAGAAGAAAATGAAAGGGTGAGAAAGGAAAGCAAATGGAAGAGAAGGGAAAGAAGGCAAATTCAACAAGAGATGAAAGGGTTTTTGGTTTTGGGCGTGAAACAAGAAAGAGGAGTGGAGAGGAGAGATAGGAAAGAGAAGGAAGGAAGGAGAATATGTGAAAGAATGGGGAGAAAAAAAGGGTCGAGAGAAAGAGGGGAATATGTGAAACTAAGGGAAGAGGAAGGGTAATTGCTAAGAAGGAGAAGAAAAGAAGAAATGAGGCTGATTTCCAGCAGCAAGAAAGGTGAGTATGTAGGTTGTTTGTTTAAGATTTTGGATTAGGAATTGTGCCTTATATGGATTTCATGTGAAAATTATATGTTGTGTAGCTTGTTGGTTTGTGATAGGTGTTGATAGTACATGATCTTCATATATGGAAGTGTTTTAGTTGTGATTATGCATGAAAAATAAGAAATTAAGTGTCAACGAATGTAGGGTAAATTTATGAATGGGGGAAACTATTGTAAATTTAAATGACTATATTTAGCAGGGAATATTGTGTGTATTTGGCTGTGCTGTAGTTGTTTGGTGCATGAAAAATAAAAATTTAAAATGTGATTTTATGATAATATGGCACTGGGATTGTGTAAAGAATGAAAGGATAGTGAAAACTTGGTTTAAGGATGCATGTATAGGTTGCTGGAAAATTGGCAAGGCAGGAGAATTTTGACCTAAGCTTAGTATTTTATTTATAGCATGAATTATAGATCTGCAATTAATAAACTGTAAAATTCTAGAGAAACTAGATACAATTGTGACCAACATAGTCAAAAATTATAATTTTTAATAAAACGACGAGTCCCCAATAAATTTTAGAAGTGACTGCTCTATGATTACATTATGTTTGCCAAAAATGCTGAGCATGCACTAAAATCCAGAAATTGAATAAAGCTTCTGACCTCTAATTATAGCGTCATAAAATTTTATAGAAAGGAAACATGTAAGTAAATAACATATCCAAAAATCAGCTTATTTTGTGAAGAAACAAGATCGCAAAAAAAATTCGGAAGTGTTGCTCTATTACCACATATACCATGTTTTGTTGTGTCATGTGCAGAAAATTGATCATAACTCAAACATTAGGAATTAAGATCCATAAAGGGTAAAAAAAACTAGACGTAACAAGAAATGACATAGTTAAAAATAAGATTTTTCTTTCAAGAAATAAATTCTCAAAAAATTCGAAAAACTTACTACTCTGTTTCGAAATTTAGTTAGAACAGTGTATATTCATTTAAGTATAAATTGAATTTTAGACATATAAATAAGGCACTGTAAAAAGCCATGTGAACTAGATGTATAAAGGATAAACATATTAAAAATTTGACTCAAAATTCATTACAGACTTATCACAACAAAAATGCAAAGTCACCTCTATTGTAAAGAGATATTGCTTAAAATAACTAAAATGAAAATTTTGATTTTCAGGATTAAGTAACGGGAGCGTTTGAGGTATTCTGACTTTACTAAGGATTATTGTTGTATACAATATATTTATAGGTGTATATAGAAAGTATATGTAGTTATGAGTTCTGATGAAGGATACATATGTGTAGATAGTCGACCGGTCAACCATCAGTGATGCTGCGAGTTAGACACAGTTAAGCGCGAACCCATGGGTGGATATTTTATTTTTCAAATATTACTTATATTTGAGCAAAATATTTTATTTTTTAAAAATATTGTTTGAACAAATGGATTGAATTTAAATGTTTTGTGAACTGTTTTTGAATTGTTAAGTTGCTTTATGAATCCAGTGTTTATAACTATTTTATTGAAATGAAAATAAATCTATTTTGGGGTAAGAGTAAGTTTAGAAGATATAACTGGATATTTATAAATTGTTTCTGTGGATGAATGGTTATAATAAATCGATTTTTGTGTTGATATGTGACATATATAATGAAAATTGTTATATGAATTTTATTATGTGAATTATGGTGTAAAGTACTCAGTGTAGTGCATCTGTACCGATATTCTGCCCTTATTAGGAAGAGGCGTAAGAGAGAGGTTACATGATCCTTAAGGGATGGACCATGATGAGTGAGGTTTCCAAAGATGTTCAATTTTTTCTTAGGGGGCCAGGAGGTCCATTGGGCTATAACAGTCGATTCAGTTTGGTAAGCCGAAGCCATTATACTACTACTAGATAAGTTGGTGTCTTACACCGCACTCTTTATTGAGGCCAATGCTAATGAGTGAACTTTTAATTTTTAATTTATATATTGGTATAAAATAACTCGTTAGAGGGTATCAAGGTGTCAACCGAATGTACACCGGAAGATATTTCGAGGGATAGTTTCCTGATAAGCTTAGAAATTATTATGTGAGCATCCACAGATTTTATACATGGAACTATTTTAATTCTGCTTTATTGATTTAAGTGAATAATTTTCAAATAAATAAGAGATGTTATATTTTATAATTTATACTTTTACTCCTCACCTATGATTTATTACTTTATTTATATCAACTCACTCGGTCCTTAGGATTTATTATTTTAGTTTTATTGACTTAAGTTCAACTAAACATTGATAATGTATCAACTATCCATTAATAATGCATGTGCGAAAATGAAAGTCATTGAACAACTTTTAACCATATGTTCGAATAACAGGGTTTACATACCAAGTTCCTAAAAAATCTTATCTTAAATAACATAAAATAAAATATCACATAAATCTCGTATATTTATAACTTAACTTTCTTATTGTTCAACGTATTCTAATACTTATAATCAATCCTTATAAATTTCTAAAGAAAAACAAAACCCAAAATTGGTTCATAATTAAAAGTTACTTAATGCAATTCAAGAATATAACTAGGATAACTTTTTCACAAGGATCACAAAATTTATACTTAATACAATTACATAAACTCGTAATAATAGTCCTAAATATTTTCCTAACCTTTCTTAAATCATAAATAATTATAAAAGATAAATATTCAAGAAAGCAAATATACCTTTCATGACTCAATTTCAGGCCTTTACATTTTACTTCCCACCAAAGATATACATTAATATTCTTAAAAGAGACTTTACTATACTCTCACAATGAAAATAGATAAAATCGTCATTTCTTAGAGTTTACAGGTATAAATACCTACGTCTTTGAGCATTGCTAAAAACTTCACTATATTCAAATAGAACAATTACAAAATTAGGCTAAATTACAAAAATTTATAAACAAATAGAGACCCAAAAGAAAAAATAAAAACTATGAAGTCCTATACAAAATCAAATCCTTAAAAACTCAATTGAGATTTTACTAAGACTCAATTGATATTTAAATCAAGATACAAAATAATAAACAAAGGCTTTATTTTATAAGTCAAAAACTCTAAGGAGAAATTAGAATCCCACATTGGTGGGATTCTACCTTTGCTCTTTAAGCCAAAAACCAACACTTACTATGCTTCATGTACCAAACAATTAAAAAAGAAATAACCAAGAAAATTAGCTTCATTATGGTGTTGTAGGAGATATAAAATTTGTAAATATTTCTAACAAGTTGGTGGTGAAAACTACTGCATAGAGCTCTCGAGTCTTCAATGAAATACCTATAAATAGATAACACATTAAGAAAAAAAAACATTGAATATTAAAGGTATTACAAAAAAAAAAAAATTAAGGTTTACTGGTGCAAGATTTAATGGTGTTGATCTTGAGGAGCTAGACGAGAACGCTAGCTAAGTGGATAATGTCACCTGCTAATCTGAATATATTCATTTTGGATTCAAAGAAATTTTGGATTTGGTTAAGGATCCAATCTTCTCGATCCTTCATTGTTATTTTTTTTCTCACTTGAACTAGTCTTCCCGAAAAATGTTCCTTAATATTTTCACCCAATACAAACGTCTCACCAATAATATATTACAATTCACACCCTTTTTATATACCTAGTATTTCTAGGAGGGCTTTTTTTTCACTTCTTCGGTCGCCCGTTGGCCCGGTTCGATATGAGAATAACAGAGAATAATTCTTGCTAGTTTTGCTCTCTTCCTAACCATGTACAAATTTATCAAGTTCTTTACGAGGACTCCACTAACTGTACCATTTTCACTTCTACTTATACCAGTTCATCGATTATATTTCGTCCTTACCATATTTACAAACCAAAATCAAATAAAATAAATTCCATGAAATTATCACAGATATACCGAAGTTAAAACTACACTAACTAAAAATTTTCTTAACATTTTTATTTATTTAACAAACTCAAAATCTACAAAATCCTGACACGAGCTCTGATTTGTAATGTATCGACACTTTTTAAGACCTAGTATCAATCCATTCATTAAAATTTTGGTTCTGATAATTTATTTGACACCAAACATCGATACATTTACCTTCATGTGTCGATCTCTTCTCCTTAAGGTATTAATTGGGCGAGTTCGCAAATAATTTTGAACTCTCTTATTTCCAAAGTATCGATTCTTTTTTCACATGTATCAATACTTTCTTTACAGGTAATGATATTGTATTCACACATATTAATACATTTTTCTCTATCCCTCATTGTCATAATTATATTTTCTCATCGATTTTCTGAATTTCAAACCTTGGTTTCACTATTAATCTGAATGTCTATATACTCAAATTTTTCAGTTATTCTTAATATTTATGAATCTCAAATCATTATCTGATCACTTAGAGTCTACAAAACCTCAAACCTTAGCTCTGATACCACTCTTGTAATACCCTATTCTTGTGCTTAATCAATCATTATTACATAATACTATATCACTTCATATAAAGGTATTACTATTACATGATTCTTAAATGTTTACAATTTATAAATTCCTTACACGTACAAAGAGTTATCTATATAACTAGTTCTCAAACTTATAATTACTCTATTAATTACACATATAATCAAGATTTTCATCTATACTTAACTAACCTTGCACGTGTCTTTTGTCACTTCTAGTACTATTCTTTGAAAAATAAAATTTTTATAATAAAGAGTGAGATATAATCTCAATAAGTAAATCATGCAAGTTTTTTTAATGTCGATGTGATACAAAACATATTTCTTTTCCTTTTAAAGCAATAATATTTGCACAAACAGATCAATAAATTATTAAACTATCAATTAACACAAGAATTCATTCATATTTTAAATATTTTCAGAATGACTCAGTCAGTTAGTGTCACTTGCACCCACGGTGACCCGAATCCAAAACATGATCATGTATTCCGCTTAAAGCGAACAATCTTTCCATTTCAAATATAACAGAAACGTGTGTAGCACGTTAAACAGAATTCTGAATAACTCACAAGTCCCCGAGTTTAACATGAGACCCAGCCAAATTAAAATAACTATTAACTAACGACTAGAGCCATAAAATCATTTTTATTTATAAATATTCACACATCAACATCATTTTCAACAATCATTTATGAATTTGATATTAGTAGATAAAACATTCAAAATCCCCAATTTTCATATTATTTTCAAACACATGCTTAGATATCATATTATTTTTAAAGCAGTAAAATACATGCACGATTTACTTACTATAAAGGGAGGGTAACCACTCCCACTAACAACTCTCACACCTATTTAGTCTTTCTCTTGGATCATCATAACCTAATACCACACATGCATAATTTATGAATTCTACTATTTAAATAATCAATATAATTGCACTAAATGCAATTTTCGTATAAAATATGACTAAATTCTTTACTTTAATGTATTTAATTAAGTTTAACTAACTCATGTCATTTTTCATATTTCCAATAATGAATTCGCAAATCTAATTTATATTAAATTTCATTTTTGACTATCTCAAATTTATATATTTTTGCCTAAGCAAAAAATACGGCTTTGATCTAAATACTGTAGTAAAAAATTATTCATACAGGAGTTACTGTAGCTAGGATTGTTCAAATCGAATTTACTGTACAAATTAAAAGTATTGTGCAGATCAAAATTACTGCACATTCAAAAATAATGTAGCGCCTTCAAAAATACTGTTTACCCAAAAGCAAAACATACTAATTTCTTCCAACAAACACATCAATTAATGTAAATTCAACCTAATACTATATTTTTTACTCCAATTCAACACAATTATAAGGTTTTTTTATATAAAATTAAGTAAAATTTTCTCAGATAAATAGTAATTTTTAATTTTAATTTATGCTTAAAATCAAAATTCAAGCTTCTAACGTATTATAAAGCTTACTGGTAACTAGAATTTGAAAGAAAATCGACTAAATTTAAAGTCGTTTAGCCAAAATTTAAGAGAAAAAGATGGAGAAAGGGCTTCGGTGAGTTAGGAAAAAGAAGAGGAATGAGCACAAGTGGGGAAGAAGAATAAGATGCAATTTGTTATATTTTGATTTATAAAATTTTAATTAGGTCCCAATTTTTTAAAAAAATTATACAAATAATCTAAAATTTTAAAAAACTTTCATTTTAGTCCCTTTAAAAATTCTAAAATAATCTTTAATATTTCAGAATCTTTAAAATTAAGTCCAAAATTAATCAAAATACTATTTCCTTCATCCAAATGCACTTATAACCCAACTTTATGTATTTAATTTTGTGCTTAAATAAAATTTTAGAATTCACCTAAAAATTCTAAATTACATGAAATTTTAATTAAATAAATAAAATCAAATTATTCGATTAAATTTTCTAAATACTGTATATGCTATAGTTGTAAATTTTCAAAATTGTGGGAGTTATAATTCTCCCCTCCTTATAAAAATTTCGTCCTCAAAATTTTACGAGTGCCTTATTCATTATATATACTCAACTAATACCCCTTGCATTTACCTAATATGATCATCTTATGAAACATTCACAAAATAAGTAATTGAAATGACGCACTTGATTAAACTCGTTACAAATGACTACTACCATTCAAAACGCATGATAACTTAGTTAAATTAATACATAATTAATGAACCTATTCTTCTAATAAGCATTTATTTATGTTAATAGCAATTATCATTCTTACTAAATCATACTTTCACTGAACAACTCCAATAACAAGTTTCAAAAATTATATAATATTAAATTATATATCTTACTGACTTGTAGTCCAATCATTATATTTAAGCTTAAAATCTACATGATCTCGAGACTTAAACTTTACTGTCATCATCTCTTATTCTAAAATGTAACATCACTATCCCTTATTTTACAATACAACAGAACTTATAAATAACTTCTACAAAATTCTATGTATTATAAATTGACTAAGGTCAATATAACATACAACATGTATATTGTATATATATTTAAGATCTAAATCTAAGATATTGGAGACAATTTCTTTATCATATAACCCATCTTTATTCTAATTGCCTTGATTCCTTAATATTCAACCATTGTCCCATCACAATGTCAAAACACATTTATTACCATACATAGTAATATATATGACCTATGCGAAAAATTCTTTTAGTTATAAACCACTACCTACAGTTAATGTCTAATATCTATATCAAGAATTATTATACGTCATTATCTTAGTCAATCTCTACTTATAAAACACATAATTTCATATTTAAACTTTTATAACATCATAAGCAAAATTTATTGTAGACACAAATCTTAATTCTCAAATGGTATACTATAAAATGGTACTTTTGATATTCTTAAGAAAAACTTATAATCATCTCATTCATATCAATCAAGAATTGTATATTTTCAATTCGATTATAGCCTATAATACTTACTATAACAAAATTATTGTTTAACTTAGGAACATCCAATAATAACTTTTCTCAATTAAATTATTAAACCAAGTCACTCAAACTATTTGCTGATACTTTTGTTCTCAATCCACTCTTAGTTCTACAATAACTTATGCATAAAATATTAAACTTTAAAAATTAAATAATTAAATAACATACTTCTTACAATACCTCATAATTCCGCCATATGGACTTTAAAATCATTTACAAACTAATATATCTATATACTATGTATAAAATTATACAAAGTAGTATTGATTTTAACTATCTCATTTATTGCTCTAATTCTTTCAAATTTAAACTACAGACATGTATATTCAATAATATCTTAATCATCAAACAAAATCGAATTTTAACACCTTGAGCGAATACAATACCAACTTACATGTCCTTTCACTCTCATTAAAATAATTTCATTAATATTAAGAAATTCAATAAAATAAAACTCGAGTTATGCTTAATAACCAAATTTTTCTTCTATTCACCTCGAATAATTTTTTTGCAAATCGTCTTATCCATATAATCAATATTCCTTCAATTACAAACCTCATCAATCATATCAAGTCTACTATCATAAATCTTTGCATATAAAATTCAATATCATTGCACCTATTAAAATATTCTTATTAATATACCTTTGATATAGATAAATTCTCAATTGAAATCTCTTAAACAACTCACTAGTTACTCTTTCTTCCTTAGTTGTCTTTGTTATCCCTTATTATTATTATTTTCAACTATGAACTTTGTCTTCCAAGTATTATAGAAATAAATATATCTTATACTTGTGAAATTTCCTTATCATATTCTTTAATCATTGAAAATTTATTGCATAAAATAGATGACTATAAATTCTTAACTTAGGAAACTATGTATTCCTCTTTATGTGTAATATATCAAAAGATGTTTCAAATCTTTGTAAATTTAATGCAATCTAAAACATCTATTTCACACCTTAAAGAAAATTATCATATTTCTTAAACACCTTTGGCCTTCATCTAGAAATAAAATTTTATTACTTTTATAATCTTAAATTTCTTTTTCATAATACTTCTCCAATTTTCTCAAAAATCTTCTCATAAAAGAATCTAAAATGAACTTCTACATTGACCTCACATATTTACAATTTAAGCTTCACTCTTGTTCAATGAATTAAAATTCTTAGTAATCAATTCTTAGTAATTAATTCTTATGTATCTCGTAAAACAAAATTCTTATTTCTTATCTTTTCTTATAAGAATAAATAAGATTTGGGCTTTATTCTTATTCACAGACTAAACTCATAAATAGTCTCGTATCAAAAATCACTTGATAATATAACTCAAGATAATTCATTTCACCAAAAATCATAAATTTTCTTTTTAATACTAGCATAAACTTGAAATAATAATTTTAAACCTTTCATTAACATTTTAGAAATCATAAATAATTACAAAATTGTTTGAGAAATGAAAAATACCTTTCATGACCCAATTACAATCCTCAACTTCTTACTTAATCATTTTATACATTTTACTTGGATTCGTTCACTAATTCCATTTCCATTTGTGTCTCCTACTAGCTAAAGAAAATATTTTTATTCTAAGATCTCACTTCTCGCCTAAGACATGCATCAATATTCTTGAAAGAAATTTTATTATGTACTCCAAAAAAAAAAGAACAAATCAAATAACAATTTCCTAGAATACCACCATTCCGAGCAATATCCTCCATCAACTTCTTTTGCGGTCTCATCATTCTTTCCATTCCATTTACGATAAGATGATTATCCTTAATTGTGGCTTGATTCACTCTCCAATAATCACATTAGCTAAAAAACCGTTCACACCCATTTTCCTAATAACTTTGTAGTCTCAATAACATTGAGCAACCTTTGACCTATCATAAATCGTCTCCTATCGAAACTAAATTCCGATTAGCTCGTAGTGGTACTACCTTAGTAAAACAATTAACTACTGCATGATAGGCGGCCAACCAATTCGTTCTCAAGATAATATCAAAATCATGCATCTCTAATGACAATAAATCAACTACAATATTTATATCTTCAAAACTATTTTTTCAATCTTTGTAAATACAATTTATAACTATATTTTACCCATAAGAGTAGCAACACACATAACATATTTTATTATAAGAACAAATAAAAGTAGAAGCCACAAATGAATATGTAACCCAAGAATCAAATTCTTTAACCTTTTGGTTAAAAGAACTGCAATATATGTTGCCAGTTCATTGAACACCTATGCATCTTGCTTAGTTAGAATATAAACTCATCTCTGTACCTTTTATCTTTTATTTTGACTTTCTTCCGTACTATCTTTACTACCCACTCTTCTAGTTGGACATTTCTTAATCATATCCCCTTACTTCATACACCCAAAGTAAGAAAAGTTCTAACTCAAATAGCCCCAATATGTCTACAAGAAAAACATCCCAACATTCTCTATATAACTGTCCAGTAAAAATGTACTAACAAACAACTTTTTGCACTTTATGCGTAAAACAAATCAAACATTATCTAATAATTTGCCACACCTCGTTATTTTTATAGTAGATTATCAATGGCATAAATTGCAAGTCTACATTTCTAACTCTTGAAATTAAAAACTTACCTCAACTTACCAATATTCTTTTATCATACTCAACTTTCGATCTCCACTAAAAATTTTTCATTAAACTCATGCCACTAATCATAAATTTGTGGCATATATATTCTTAACTCTACCCAAATTCCTTTAATTAACAACTTAATTGTCCCGATATCTCAGTCACTATATTACATTATGAAATACTATTATTTTTTTTCCAAATAGGGTCACTTATAAGGGACTAGAAATTAGCCAACCAATTGAAGTTAATAGTTAATAAAAATTCAAATTTTACACTTTGCAATTTATATATGATTAATATCACAACATGACTTCACACTCAATGCTTTTTCAGTTAAAAGAAATTATAACTAAACACAAAAGAGATACCTTCTAAGGAAAATTATATACTATAATTAATTATAACAAACTACAAAAGAAATCTTCATAATCTCATTTCAGTTCTAAAACTAGATCTTGATTTATCCAATAACCTAAATAAAATGAAATTTCTTTTAAGTTCTACTACTTATATTACATTGTCTTATGTTTTTACTAACTGCATTATTATTACCTCTCTTTTTTTTTTATCAACAATATAACCAACATTAGGTCTAATCTCATATCTAACATTATTTCATCATCTCTAGGTTTACAATAAGACGATATTACATCTTAGCAAAATGATTATGGAACAAAACAGTTAACACTCCCAATTTTCTTCATACAAACTCGACCTACCCATAATTAAAACTAGTCCGATTTTGCCGAGATTCAAACTTAAACAAATCAACACATCATCTCAATTAAACAATAAAGATTCAGACTAGTCTACTACATAAACAATATTAAATAATTTTATATCTCATTATCATACTATACGGAATAAGACACCATGCTTATCCGTTTAATTATCATAAAATTGAAAATAACATTTTCAACAAACTTATTGTTCAATAAAATTATAAGTATTCTTTATAGAACGCCCGTTTTCACTCTGCAACGGCTGTTCAGTCCTTCAAAATATAAGTTACTTCATAAACTTTTCTAAATTTATCTAAACATTAATACTAATTTAAATGAAATAGCAATCAAATTACACTTGTGCACACTAAAACTATATCTTCATTACTTTAATAATCTTGGATTTCAAATTCTAAAGTTCTAACTCAATTTTTTTTGTAAAACCATTTTGCCATTTTTAATTTTAACAGTTTTGGGTTCAAAGAATTCACCTATGTGATTCGGTTAAGGATCCAATCTTCTCGATCCTTCATTGCTATTTTTTTTTCTCACTTGAACTAGTCTTCCCGAAAAATTTCCCTTAACATCTTCACCCAACACCTATCCGTGTTATAGGTGTTGTAATACCTCCTCTTTCAATACAAATGTTTTACCAATAATTTATTATAATTCACACCTTTTTTATACCTCAGTATTTCTAGGAGGGCTTTCTATTTCACTTCTTTGGTTGGCCGTTAACCCGGTTCGTTATGGGAATAACGGAGAATAATTCTTGCTAGTTTCGCTCTCTTTCTAACTATATACAAATTTATCAAGTCCTTTACGAGGGCTCCACTAATTGTACCATTTTCACTTCTACTTATACCAGTTCATCAGTCATATTTCGTCCTTATCATATTTACAAACCAAAATCAAATAAAATAAATTTCATGAAATTATCACAGATATACCAAATTTAAAATTACACTAACTAAAAATTTGTTTAGTATTTTTATTTATTTATTTATTTAACTAACCCAAAGTCTACAAAATCTTGACATGAGCTCTAATTTGCAATGTATTAACACTTTTTAAGCCTTACTATCAATCCATTCATTAAAATTTTGGTTCTGATAATTTATTTGACACCAAGCATCGATACATTTACCATCATGTACCGATCTCTTCTCCTTAAGGTATTGATTGGGCGAGTTCGCAAATAATTTTGAACTCTCTTACTTACAAAGTATTGATTCTTTTTTTACATGTATCGATTCTTTCTTCACAAGTAACGATACTGTATTCACATGTATTAATACTTTATTCTCTATTTCTCGTTGTCATAATTATATTTTCTCATCGATTTTCTAAATTTTAAACCTTGGTTTCCCTATTAATCTGAATGTCTATATACTCAAATTTTTCAGTCATTCTCAATATTTACGAACCTCAAATCATTATCTGATCACTTAGAGTCTACAGATTCTCAAACCTTTGCTCTGATACCACTCTTGTAACACTCCATTCTCATACTTACTCAATCAATTATTATTACATAATGCTACATCACTTCATACAAAGAGTATTACTATTACATGATTCTTAAATGTGTACAATTTATAAATTCCTTACATGTACAAAGAGTTATCTATATAACTAGTTCTCAAACTTATAATTACTCTATTAATTACACATATAATCAAGATTTTCATCTATACTTAACTAACTTTGCATGTGTCCTTTGTCACTTCTACATACTATTCTCTAAAAAATAAAATTTTTATAATAAAGAGTGAGATATAATCTCAATAAATAAATCATGCAATTTTTTCTATTGTCGATATGATACAGAACATATTTCTTTTCTTTTCAAAGCAAAAATATTTGCACTAATGGATCAATAAATTGTTAAACTATCAATTAACATAATAATTCATTTATATTTCAAACATTTTTAGAATGACTCAGTCAGTTAGTGTCACTTGCACCCACGGTGACCCGAATCCAGAACGGATTACGTATTCCACTTAAAGCGGACAATCTTTTCATTTCAAACATAACAGAAACGTGCGTAACACGTTAAATAGAATTCTGAATAACTCACAAGTCTCACATTTTACACGAAACTCAGCCAAATCAGAATAACCATTAACTAACGACTAGAGCCATAAAATCATTTTTATTCATAAATATTCATACATCAACATCATTTTCAACAATCATTTTATGAATTTAATATTAGTATATAAAACATTCAAAATCCTCAATTTTCATATTATTTTTAAACACATGCTCAGATATCATATTATTTTAAAAGCTGTAAAATGCATGCACGATTTACTTACTACAAAGGGAGAGTAACCACTCCCACTAACAACTCTACGCCTACTTAGTTTTTCTTTTGGATCATCATAACCTAATATCACACATACATAATTTATGAATTCTACTATTTAAATATTCAATATAATTGCATTAAATGCAATTTTCGTATAAAATATGACTAAATTCCTTACTTTAATATATTTAATTAAATTTAACTAACTAATGTTATTTTTCATATTTCTACTAATGAATTATCATGGCTAATTTATTATAAATTTCATTTTCGACTATCCTAAATTTACATATTTTTACCTAAGTAAACAAATGCGGTTTTGATCTAAATACTGTAGCAAAATATTGTTTATACCTGATTACTGTAGCAAAAGACTATTCATGTAGGAGTACTGTAGTTAGGACTGTTCAAATCAGATTTACTGTACAAATTAAAGGTACTGTACAAATAGTTACTATGCAGATCAAAATTGCTGTAGCACATTCAAAAATATTGTAGCACCTTCAAAATTACTGTTCACCTGAGAGCAAACAGATTAATTTCTTTCCACAAACACTTTAATTAATACAAATTCAACCTAATACTATATTTTCTACTACAATTCAACACAATTCTAATGTTTTCTATATAAATTAAGTAAAATTTTCTTGGATGAATAGTAATCTTCAATTTCAGTTAATACTTAAAATTAAAATTCAAGCTTCTAACATATTATAAAACTTACCGGTAACTAGAATTTAAAAAAATCGACTGAATTTGAAGTCGTTTGGCCAAAATTTTAGAGAGAAAGAGGAGAAAGGGCTTCGGTGAGTTAGGAAAAATGAGATGAATGTACACGAGTGGGGAAGAAGAAGAAGATGCAATTTATTATATTTTGATTTGTAAAATTTCAATTAGGTCCCTTTTTAAAAAATTATACAAATAATCTAAAATTTTAAAAAACTTTCATTTTAATCCCTTTAGAAATTCTAAAATAACCTTTAATATTTCAGAATCTTTACAATTAAGTCTAAAATTAATCCAAACACTATTTTCTTCATCCAAATACACTTATAACCCAAATTTATGAAATTAATTTTGTGCCTAAATAAATTTTTAGAATTAACTTAAAAATTCTAAATCATATGAAATTTTAATTAAACAAATAAAATTAAATTATTCGATTAAATTTCTTAAATACTGCATATGCTACAGTTACAAATTTTCAAAATTTTGTGCGTTAGAATAATATTAACTTGATTAATGTTTAATTAAACTAACAATCAAAGTTAAACATATGCATTGAAAATTTAACCTTCTTTTTGAAATTGATTTGGTGTATATGTGTATGAAAGAAGCCAAATTGAATTGAATTCAATTTAGAATTTGCAAGACTCATGGTATTCATTCATTTGATAAAGAGATGCCAAAGTGTTACATGTATGGAAGAGAATTTAATTTGATATTGAATTGCCTAATGCATGTGTGATGCTACCTTTTCATTATAAAAAACTGTGAGCTTATTTTTTTAATGCATGATGGATTAACAAACAGAGAGCTGATTTTCTAAATTGGATGCTACTTTTCACTAATAAAAACTGAGAGCTTCATTATTGATTTAGCTTCGTTTTTGCTTTGTTTTTGAACAAGGAACAAAAGAAAGAAAGAAGCATAAGAAAGAAAAGCCTAAGTGTTTTTCAAGAGAGCATTATTATAGTGAAAATTGTGTGTGCTTTGTGAAACATAAGAGAGAAAAATAAATATTGGCTTAGTGAAGCTAATATTCATTGCTTAGCAATCCCATCACGAAACTGAAACCGTCTTCGCCAATTCGACGTATGGATAAACTTGAAGGCAAGTGAAGAGCTTGACTTGCTTTTTCAGAAAATCAATTTGAAAAAGTATGACTTCTAATCTTTGCATTTTATGTTTAAAATGTTTAAATTTTAAAATATGAATATGTACATGTTGTGGTCCTTTGAGAGCTTTTCGCATGGCCCGTGTAACTGTCGTAGCTTCCTCGCGACGGTCGCATGCCTGGGAACCAATGTATATATGTATTTTCGAGCATGACATTAATGAAATCTCAATATTTGAGAATTGGAGAATGCATGTGCATATATGTATATATATATATATATATGTATATGTATGTATATATATGTATGTATTTACTCATTGAGTATAGTTGTATACTCATCCCTCACAATTACAAATTTTAGGTAAAGAGTATGAGTACTCACAGAGTTTGGGATAGTAATAGAAAGCCTACAATGCTACAGGTAAGTTACTTATTTGACTCATATATGTGAATGTCCCACTGGATAAATGTAAATGGATTCTTATAATACATTTGTAAATAAAAGAAGATGTAAATATTTATATTTTGTTTAACACGACTATAAAATGATTTACATTAAGCTGTTTTAAATAATTAATATTTATTGTTGATGAATTGATTATAGAGATCAATTTCTTTTATGGTGATCCTATAGATGGAATCTATTGTGTATGAACTGTTTTCAAGATAAAATGGATTAACAGGAAAGCCTTACAAGCTTTTTTGATACAATCCGGGTATAGACGATGTATCATGAAGGTCTGTGGCGTTTATCATGAGTGGATCCCAGGTTCGGGACATGACATAAATTGTCCCCCGAATTTTACTTAAATTTACGCAATGTATCAATACCTTTTAGCTTGGGTATTGATACGTTCATTAAAATTTGATTTTAAAAATTTCTTCGATACCAAATATCGATACATTTGCGTTCATGTATCGATCTCTTTCCAATATATTAATATCATTGATGAAGATATCAATCTAGTTCAACTTGTAAATATATTCAAACTCTTTGATTTGCAATATATCGATATCTTTGATAAAGGTATCGATCTGATTCATCTTATAAATATTTTTGAACTCTCTTTCTTATAATGTATTGATCTGTCCTATGAAGGCATCAATCTATGTTAAATGTATCAATCTTTTCATACTCAATATATTGATCTGTTTGGCTTAAACACATAATTCATACAAAAATTTTAAACTGAAACCAAATATTCTATAGAATCAATTTTATTTTCTTTTCGAGGCTCCGCCCCCTACTCCCTCACAAAGGCATTGCCCCTTGACCCCGCTCACTAACCAATTAACAAGACCATCGTATGCGTAGGACAACATACAAAAACTCATTTTATACTAAATCCAAAATACTCAATACATTCATTCCATGAAACTGACTTAAGTTTAACGAAGCATCGATAATGTGTTAACTATTTATAAACAATGCATATGAGAAAATGAAAGTCATTCAATGACTTTTAACCCTACGTTTAAAGAACATAGTTTACACATTAAGCTCCTCAAAAACCCTCTCTTAAAAAACATAAATAACATCTTACATAAATCTTGTATATTTATAAATAAGGTTTCCTTCTTGATCAACGAATTCTAATACTTATAATTAATCCTTATAAATGTCTTAAAAAATCAAAATCCAAAATAGGTCCATAATCAAAAGTCACTTAATACAATTGAATAATATAACTAGAATAACTTCTTTCGCAAATGTCACAAAATTTATACTTAAAACAATCACATAAAATCGGAACAATAGTCCTAAATATTTCTCTAACCTTTTTTAAATTATAAATAATCATAAAAGAGAAATATTCAAGAAAGCAAATATACATTTCATGACTCAATTTCAAACCTCAAGATCTTACTTCCCACCTAAAATATGTATTAACATTTTTAAAAGAAACTTTATTATACTCCTACAATGAGAATAAATTAAATCGTCATTTCTTAGGGTTTACATATATAATTAAAACGAAAAAGATAACTTTGTTTATATATCTTTACTTAGTCATAAAAGAATCCTTCTCTCTTACAAAGCTAGTATTTTTAAGAAAAATAAATTATTTTATATTTATCCTAATTAAATGAACAAATGTAGTTCATTCATAATTAAAAAGATTCTTGTTTCTACTAAGTTAGAAGAATTTAATTAAATTGAGATTTTAAGTTAGAAAATATCACCATTTGGTTTACTTAATTAAGAAGATGATGATTACTTGTAAAAAAATATTTTAAGGGAATTATCTGACTAGCCTTTTATCGACATCGGGGTAGATTATTGGCAAAGGTTGGTCATTAGCAATGGCAACCGAAGCCACATGTTTGCTAGATTTGTCGTCATAGCCAAGGACATATAATGGTTGATCTGCTAAATAAAAAGAGTTAAGTCTACACAATTTTTCCAATCCTGTGTACATGGAACCTTGAAGTGATTTTATGAAATTTTAATAATAATTAAGTGGGGTTTTTTTGTAATTTTCCAATTTAAGTCTAGATGAATATTGCAATCTTCTCTTCTATATATAAAACTTGAAACTTAATGGAATCCAAATTTGTTAGTTGGAAGAATTATAGTCAGAGGTGAGTCACCTTATACTCACTGGATTCCAAATACAAATCTGCAAAATGTAAGAAAAAATGGTAAGACATATATGGGGTATTTCCAAAATATATATACATACATACATAATCTAGTATGCCTTAACACGAAATACTCACGTTGAACTTCTAAAATACTTAAATATAATCAATCTACACATACGGTCTACACGTATCCTGATTTAAGATACTCACATTGAACTTTTAAAAAACTTAAAAGATAATCAATCGAAACATATGGTCTACACGTACTGCGGTAGGAATTCTTTGAATTCCTTTAGCAAGTATATATTAAACTTCGATGAAGGTTCCTTTCCCAAGTATTCGTTAGACTTCAAGTATGTATTATATTGAAATGAAGGTTCCTTTCCATAAATGAACGTATAAACATGTTCTCAATTGGGATGGGCAGATTTAAACTGAACTAATTCAAACTGATTAATTGGATCAGTTTGAAAAATCTTCAGTTTATTTTCGATTTAACTAAGTTCAAACTGATGAGTATTGATTTAGTTGTTGGTTTAACCTTGATCCAAACTGCAAAAACTAAAGTGATCCAATATATTTTCAAATTTTATATTTTAATTATATGAATATTTTTTATTAAGTCTCATTATACATACAATAAATTTAACAAAACAGTAACAAATATCAATCTACAAAATAAAACTAACCTAACCCTCAATTACCTTTTACTTGTGTAATTTAAGAATGTTTGTCAGGAATTCTTAGATTCCATTTTAATTTTATTTGAATAAATATAATTTTATTTTTATTATTTTCAAGAGTACAAAATGGCTCGTTAATATTTTATTAATTAATATAACATTTCAAAAGGGCCAATAACACTTAAATTGAAAAAGAGGTGATATTTTTACCCAACTATTTGTGTAATGACACCTTAGTTTTTATTTTTTTTTCATAATTATAATTTTCTCTTGAGTGAAATAGTTACAAAAAAATAAGGAAATATAAATTAAATTATTGTCTGTATTAATTTTTAAAAATATTTTATAACACTTAAATCATATTATTTTAATACAATTTAAATTTTTTTCTTAAATTAAAATTTATTACTTAATTTTTTATGTATAGTATTTTGAAATAACGAAAGAATAAAATATAAAATGAATATAACGTTGAGTATAAACAATTACAAAAGTTTAATTTTAAAGTTGAATATTAAAAAAATATAAAAGAAATATATTATGAATTTTAATTTATGATATAGTTATTTTAGGTATTATACTAGGTTAATTACTATCTATTGTTGCTTTTGGTTGACTTGGTTCAAATTGAAACTGGCCGTTTTAGATCGGCTTAAAATTTTTACTCACCAATCATTGTGCTTATCCCAAGGTCTTTAAAGTGTATTGTTATATCCCCTTTGTATCATAGAATTTTTCTTGTATTTTAAATTCTTTTAAGAAAAATTTCTAAAATAACCACTTTTTACTCAATTTATCGAAATAATTATGTTGTAAATTTTTTTATCAAACTAACCAACATATTATTTTGAACGAAAATGCCTAGCCAAAACTTTTAAAAAAAAAATTGTATTTTTTATTTTTGTCTCATTTGCAAACAACAAAATCGTCATTTTTAATTTTCTCGTTTCTCATTCTCAAAAATTATTCTTTCTTTAATATAAATCAATCAAACAAGCCAAAGTTGTATATTATATTGAGGTAAGTGTTTTTTGGTCGAATATATTGAAAATATTTCAATTTTAGAATTTAAGGTTTATGGTTGAAAACTATTACGCCCTAACTCTGGAGTTCACCTGTAACAATTGCTACAGACTCTCCTGATACATTTCTCTAATGTCCAGAACGTATCAAGAAAGCCGGTAAGACTAACTTGTACATCTTACACTTCTGAAAACATTTTAAAAATATATTTCTCATCTATGAAAGTATTCTCAAATAATTGATTTCCGTGATCAATTCATCCACAACATATTTAAAAAATAAAATATCAATATAGAAAATCATTTATCATATAGGTTGAACAAATTAAAATTTTCTTACATAACATTTAGTTATAATACAAGACTTTATATATTTCCCCAAGAACCACAAATCTAAATAAAAACACATATCCAGTGGACTCTGACTTATACAAGTGAATCAAGAAAAAAAAAAAAAAAAAAAACCTACCAGGAGCTTCTCAAGCTCTCTATCGCCACCACTATACCAGCTAGGACTAACACATTTAACTTAAAAGCTAAAATTGTGAGAGATGAGTATATAACTATATTCAGTGAGTAAATACATACATAGCGATATACATACATACACAGGTATTTATAAATATATATATTGGGATTTATGTCACAACGTATTAAAAATACATATGTACAGTTGCATATCATTTAAATCAATGATCACAAAACATTTCATTGGTCTACAACAATTTTAAAACAATCGATCAGGTTGGGCATACGTCCTCGATACACTGCCTTGGTCGGAATAAAATTCGTAACCATCAATAGGCATTTCATACATAAACCATATGCAATAAAGATTTATTAAATGGAAAACCATTTCTCATGCTTTGTAAAATTATTTATTTTCTTATAAAGTATGCATTTATAAAATTAGCCCGCCTCACTAATGTTAGTCCCGAGTAGCCTCTTGGTGATATGAGCGACTGTCCTCGTAATCCGTCAAATCCATGAGATCCCTATCAAGCCATGGAGACTTTTCATAAGGTCTCTAAAAATCGCACATACGTGCATGGAACAGAGTAAGCTTGTTATGGCCTCTTCCCCTTATATCAATCCCACTGCGGCTCTACCCACCTATGCAGCCTCTCAACAGGTTCGTCCATAGGATACCTCCCTATATATACAGTCAATAACATGGCCCATTGGCCAATAAACAATAACTAGCCTTACCGGCCTCATCACCAAAATACATGCATTTATAAATCAAATCATTTCAATAATGCTTATAAAACATTTATACAAATCAAGCCTCCTCGTCCATTTTAGCAGGTATAATCAAAGTATTTATAACAACAGACCAAATAATCAAACATCCCAATATCCAAGTAAAGCACATGTAAAATTTTCATTTCAAATTTCATTTCAACATTTCAAAACACTAGTTTCACACATAAGCGTACATATAATTATCACATATATTTTATTTACATAATGTGTATGTATAAATTTACTCACAATAAAGGAGAGGGTAACCACTCCCACTACTGATCCTCACGCTCACTTGGCCCTTCTCTCGGGTTCTCAAAACTTGATACCACACATGCATATATATATATATGTGTGTGTGTGTGTATGTGTGTGTGTGTAGTGAATTCCATTATTCTAATTGAGTTAACATATATGCATTAAATACAATGCTCGTGAAAAACATAACTTAATTCTCTTAATTGACACACATCACACCACGAGGCTTATTGACACATATCACACCACAAGGCTTACTTCCCCAATGCTATGTAATTGATTTCTAATAATGAAATCCCATGGCAATAATTATTTATATTTCCCATTTTCGTCTAAAATGGGTTACTCATTCCAAAACAATATCTAACATGTATATAATTACCATATACTTTCAATTATCCCCAAATCAACACAAATTTCCATTTCCTATACAAAATCCGAATAAATCTCGTATAAATAGTAAAATCTAAGATTTTAACTTGTTATCAAATCTTAAAATCAAGCCAAACATGAGTTAATAGGCTTATCTCTAGCCTGTATGAGTCCATAGGAACCTCACATTGTTGTTTGAACGCAAAAGCCCCAATTTATCTTCGAACTCTAGTTTTCTTCTTTGCTGTTTTTCAGTCCAATATCGATACCAAAGTGATGAAGAAAGGATGGGTAATCACTTAGCAACCAAATTTGAAAGAATGCTAAGGGATTTGCCGAAATGTATGAGAAAATCATAGAGAAAAAGAAAGAGAGAGGTGTTTTAGAAGGAGAGAGTGAAATGAGCGAATGAGGAACACTCTAGGGTTAAATCCCCTTCTCGAGTATTTATAATAGTGGGAAAAAAAAACAATTTGCTTGTCAAATTTTACTTAGATTAGCGTCATGTATCGATACTTTTAGATTAGGTACCAATACTTTTAGGTTGGGTATGGATACCTTTGGGTTGGGTATCGATTCGTTCCTTAAGAATTTGATTTGAAATTTTCATCGATCTCAAGTATCGATACATTTATCTTTATATATTAATTCCTTCTTTTCAATAAATTGATACCTTCTTTGAAGGTATTGATCTGGTTTACCATGTAAATATTTTTCAACTCTCTGTCTGATCATGTATCGATACCTTTGATAAAAGTATCGATCTGGTCCAACTTATAATTAATTTTGAACTCTCTGTTTTGTAAGTTATTGATACTTTTTCCATAAGTATCAATCCGTTCAGTGCGTAGCGATCTGTATTCTTCATGTATCGACACCCTTAGCCTTAAAATAAAAGTATCGATATTCTTATTCAATTATCCATTTTCTCACAAAAGCTTAAAATAAAAATTTTTCCTAGGGGCTCCACCCCCTGAACCCTTGCAAGGGCGTTGCCCTTTGACCCCGCTCGCTAACCTGCTAGCGAGATCACCGAATGCTTCAGCGTAGAGCAACATGCAAAACCTAGATACATGTTAAATTCAACTCGCTTAATTCATTAAATTCTCATACCATGAGCTAGCTTAAATCACATAAACCTCATTAATGTGTCATCTAACCATTACCATACATATGTGAAATGAATGTCATACAATTAACCACTTTACCCTTATGCTCAAAGTACAGGGTTTAACAAAAACGATGTGGTCTGACTTTCAAGCAAGAATAAATTTTTTAATACATAACACATTTTATTGTATTTAAACGTAAGTCTAATATATTTTATTGTATTTTAACACAGGTATGGTTGATTTTGTTACCATAAATATTCATCATAGAGGCTCGTGTAAAATATCATCTAACTACGAAAAGAGACACATTGGCAAAGTAAAGGTCTGGCCCATATATATGCTAAAGTATATCAAACACGAAGATTTTTTACATTTATTGTACTACGAGTTACAGATAAATCCAACAGAATTCACTATTGGATTGAGAGTTTATATACTCATCCTTTTCACCTAAAATGCTGGCAGACATTAAAAATAACTCTAAGCTCTTTGCTTTTTTTAATAAAAAAAAATGAGCACCTTGTTGATACAAGTGACAATATATATCTAATTGTTTATCTAGTGAAAGCAACTAAGTTAGCCATACACTACCTATAATGCAAGTAAGACTTGGGCATAACACTAAAACACTAATTGAATATTACTCTCTACATCTATAAGCTCCACTTCGTTACTCGCCACTTGCGTATAATGGAGGCCATACTCTTTTACCTCATTACTCTCTAGCTTGCCACAACAAAGAGTTACATTTTATAGAGGATATTCTCCATAATGCAACCTTGTTCCCATAAAGTATTATTATGATAGTAAATTGGTCATCTAAGGCATCAAAATTCTTGTCGAAGGAATTATTGTGATGAGGCAACTGATGAAATAAATGGTGTTCGTGCTAACCCCTGTCAGAGAAGCAGTTTAAGGGCTTATGAAGAGGACATTCCATCAACATCAATTCTTGCAATGTGTTTACCTCTAATTCCACTCTCGTTTACCATGTCAACCAATGCACTCTCAAGTTCTAGATCTGGTGAAATATTAGTTAGGCAGATCTTCAATACTAAACAAGTATTATATCATGATTTAAGTATCATGGCATTGATAAAACATTTTTAGTTCACCATTCACAAGTCCGAAATAGATCTCTTTGAGGCGAAATATAGAGTGGATGGATGTAAATGGCAAGGTCAGGCAATTAAGACTTATACGGATGCATATTTCTGTGTTACTCTTACGCATGATTCACACATGTCAAATAGACCATTTAAAATATGGGCACCACTAAGCTAGTAGTCAACTGGTTTATGAAGCAATAAAGGATAAATTTCAAGAAACCCTAGTAGAATTTACACTCTAGGAAACATTCGGGATGACATATAAAGAAAATAAAGAATGCATATATTGTACCAAAAGGTGTGGCTTGCTCACGTACAATAGTGGTTAAAGATACAATACAATCATTTGTCATACTCTTGTTATATTGCATGGCAATATAACAAGAGTATGACAAATGATTTAAGTATCATGGCATTGATGAAACATTTTTAGTTTACCATTCACAAGTTTACTATAGATCGCTTCGAGGCAAAATTTAAAGTAAATGGATGTAAATGGCAAGTTCAGGCAATTAAGACTTATACGAATGCATATTTCTGTGTTACTCTTACGACACGATTCACACCTGTTTAATAAACCATTTGAAAGATGGGCACCACCAAGCAAGCAATCAACTGATTGATGAAGCAGTAAAGAATAAATTTTAAGAAATACTGGTAGAATTTACACTTTAGGAAACATTTAGGATGACATACAGAGAAAATACAAAGTGCATATATCGTACCAAAAGGCGTGGCTTGCTAAGAAAGAAGCACTTACAATAGTGGTTGGAGATATAATATAATCATTTGTTGTACTCTTGTTGTATTACCATGTATTAGAATATAGAAACCCAAGTAGCGTAACTTACAAATAATCAAATGATAACAATTATTTCATGTACTTTTTCATGCCCACTATTCGAGATTTTTATTCAGCAATTTGGTTGTTTATTGCCATTGATGACACCTTTTTGAAGAGGACATATAAGGGGATTTTGTTTGTTATGATAGCTTATGATGAAAATTACCAAATTTATTCTAGGTATTTGGAGTTAACAATTCTAAAAACAATGCATCATGGGAATGGTTTTTACTTAAACTTCAAGATGTAATTAGGTTAGTGCCGGAGTTGGTATTCATATTAGATCGTTATAATAGAATAAAAAAAGACATAAGTACAATCTTCCCGAAAGCATCGCACTACTTTTGTACATACCATATTCAAGGGAATGTCCAAGCGAAATACAAAATAATATAACAAAAGACAGACGCGTTAATGTTGGAATATTTTGTTACAACGAAGGTGTATCTACTTAGCAAGTTCAACAAACATATGACAAATTTGAGAACAATGCATTCTGAGATTGCAAATTATTTAAAAATAGAAGTCGAATTTCATTGGTACGTCTGATCTCATTTTTCACTTCAAAGGTACAACATAATGACCACTAATATTGTGAAGTGTATTAATGCATTGCTGAAAGATACATAGACCGTCCCTATCATGCTATTGGCTAAAAAAAAAGGTGTTGTGTTGCAACAATGGTTTTATAATATAAGAGAGAATGTCATAAATACATATGCATATCTAACTGAAGCAAAGCAAAAAATGATAAATACACTAGAGATTTTCTCTTACCATGATATTTATCCTATTTTACAATTTGAGTTTAAAGTTAAAAACGGTAAAAAAAAAAAAATTCAATTCTAAATTTTCAAGCAAAGACATGCAGTTGCCAACAATTTAATCTATAATAACTATTATGTGCTCATGCTCTTACAAATAAGATTCATCCGAGGTACTTATAATTCTCTTTGCCCGAAATACAACATGAACAATGCACTGTTGATAGCATACGCAAATTTGAGCCACCCTATTAGTGATGAGAGTGATTGAGTAATGTCATATGAAGTATGAGCATAAAAGTGAAGTCGCCGATAGGACGTGTTCCAACCGGTTGACCAAAAAAAGAATAGATTTCGTGTATTGGAGAAGAAATGGTTCGAAGAACATGTAATCGTTATAAGCAAGTTGGTCATAATCGAGCAACGTGTCAAAATTTGAGTGCTCTTCTTACTGATCGAACATAAGATAATGAAGTGTAACTAGCATATGATCTGTGTATTATTTTTAACATATAAGTTATAGGGGTATGCAACGGTTCTGGTTTGATCCGAAACCGCCAAGAATCAACCAAAAAAGTCGATTCTAAACCGGAACCGATTCTATTATAGTAGGTTTTGGTTCCAAAAAATCAAGAATAGATTTTTTTAAGGTAGATTCCGACTCTAAAAAGTGTAAAACTGAAACTGAACCGAAGAACTGGTTTAATTTAAAAATAAAAATAAATTTATTTTTCTAATCAAATAAAACCTCATATTCAAATACAAGCACTTAATCATTGAACTACATATATAAAGTTACATAATTTATTAAAGAGAACACAATTTATTTATTAAGTTACATATAAAAAAATTATTTAATGTGTTTATAATATTTTATTTAACTTAATTTATCATGTTATTTGTATAATAATTTAATAAAATTATGATGTGTATATATTTATTTTAAATTGTCAAATAAGTTAATAATTATAATAAATAAATATATACATGTTATAATATTATTAGATATATAATTGTACCATCATTAAAAAAAATTATATTTTTATTGATGTGTAATATTAACTCGAGTGATAATATAATATATTTTTAATAATTTATCGTATATCAATTCTCTTTAATAACTTATTTCTCTTCTCTTTCGTTCACTCAATTTTTCATCCACTTAATTTTTCGTCCTCTCAATTTTTTGTCCACTCAATTTTTTTGTCATTTATAAAATATTTTTATAATTTAATTTCATTGATTTTATTTTTTAAAGATTTCTTTATAGAGTTAAAAATTAAAGAAATTGAGATAATTGACAATATATATATATATATATTAAAATAAAACGAAAGAAGATATCACTACTGTTTTGTAACAAAATAAGGTTTTCTACCTCTACATGGCATTGTTTTAATGCAAAATCATATTTTATAAAGTGTGAATGTTCACATTTGATAAAATGTGAATTTATAGCAAAACAACCATGTTTAAGAGTTATATAGTGTTGCGCTATTGTTTTGTACCAAAACTAATGGGGATTTTTTTTTTTTTTTTTTTGTATCATAATACGTAATTTGCCAAATTTAACTATTTTAGGTATTTAGTATATTTATTTTTTTAATTTAATGAAATTTTTCTGCAATTTTACTTTTAAGAAATAAAAAGTTTTTTTAGGCCGAATTTAAAAAGTTTTAAAACTTTTATTTAAATCTCATCCTGAAAATATTCCCGCTTAATTATACTATTTACATCAATATCTATATAAACTCTATCATTTTTTTTTTTCAAAAACATACTTTTTTTTTACTCTCTCTCTTCAAATTCATTCATCCAGATTTTTAATCAAAATATTATTATTAATTTTTGATCAATTTATAATTTTTATATTAACTTGAATATTTTGATGTTTTTAATTATTTTTTATATTAAACTACTATTTTGATGATGAACTCCATAAATTAAGGTACTTGATATTTTAAAGTAGCATGATTATTTTTTTAATTTTATTCTAATTTAGATTTATAAAGGTTGTCTCACAAATTGAAATATATATATATATATATTATTTTTAACATCAATTATGTTTAAAAAAATCACATTGTCCTAGTTTTTGTTAATATATAAGTGAAAAACTATTTTATTTATTTTTTTTCAAGATGTTTATTATTTTTTAGGAATATAAATGTACAAGTATTGATTTTTCTATTTGAAAAGAAAAACAGCTTGATACTTATATTCAAATTTTAGATATAAATAAATAAACATATTGAACGGTTGGAGGTACTCATAACCAACATCGGCAGAGGTGCGATGCGAGAGATCACTTACCGGGCGTGCGACTGCCGGAAACGATAAGGGAGTCACTGCCGTCACATAGCAAGTGCGGAATGGCTCACCTAAGGACAGAGATGTATATGTATGTACATTTTAAAATTTTAAATTATTGAAAAAAATGACCAACATGTGTAGGGTACACATACCTTAATGTCGATCCCGGAGCAAACTACTCATTAGCTTTGTGGCATGTCACATACACCAAGTTGTTGGCAACAAGTTTCAGTTACTCGAATTCGTAATGAAACTCGTTTCACCTCTTTCCTCTCTTTCTCTTTCTCTTTCTCTCTCTATTCTCTTATTCTTCTCTTTTTGAGTTTTGTTCAAAATACAAACTCATCACCATTCACCAATGGCTTTCACAGGAAGAGGAGAAGAAGATGAATAGTATTTTGGTTTCTCTCTATTTTTTTAAAATGTGAAAAACCAAATGTAATGTGTTCAAAACCCAAATTGCCTCATTTGTGTTTTCTCAAAATCAAGAATGTCATGTGTCTATATTTTCATCCAAACACTTTGTTCAATAAAAAAGTAAGTGGATTCCACATGGCATTCATCTATATATAGATTCCAAATCTAATCTAATTTGCATTAATCCAATTAATGCACCAAAATATCTCAACATATAATATATATTAATCATTTAATATATATATATATTTAAGATATTTTAAAAGAGAGAGAATGTTTATTTTATTTTATACAATATAAAATAAAATATAACTATTATAATTTAATATTATATCATATATATAATTAAATGTAATCATCATTTAACAATGTTTGACTTTCAAATATTAATTGTAAAAAGACACTTGGTAACATCATATAGTGTTATTTGTCAACCAATGATCAATTGATCAAATAACAATTATTTAATTATTAATAAATAAATAATTTATTTATTAATATCCTTATGACAAAAATATATTTTCTTAGTTTTCAAATATCCGTAAATTATATTTACATAATCCAAATTATTACTGAAATATTTCTCATGAACAGTATACTAGCACGTCTTGGATAGTAAATTAATTCTTTACAATAAAGAATTAAATTGTCATTCGTTCAAGTATTACAACAATATTATTAATTAACTTAATAAATATTGTACATGGTAATAATCATCATCAACAAGTAACTCATATGTATGTGACTGCCTGGGTTCATCGTGAACTGGATATGAGTAGATACGAACCCTTTCGCATCACTTCGGTACAACTCTTTGTAGTTGAAGTTCCCATTGATCATGCGTAACCTCTAACAAGATGCCACGACCCTCAAACATTAATGAATGAACCCATATAGTCGTACGTGCATGTAGTAATATCCCTCTGCTATCGACTCCCTATCGAGTACGGGTCATAGAGTCGTCAAACATCTAACTCAATCATAAAAATAGTATCTCAAATCATATACGAGATTCGGTATCTGAAAACTCCTTTTCGGAAACACGTTCTCAAGTTAGCGATTTCATCTACCATGTATGACATCCCCATCTAAGTTCTCAAGCTCAAATATCTAAGTCAGGAAATTTCATCTTAGTCATCACCTGTCCGTATACACCAAGAACACATTACCAGCAAGGTTCTTTCACCAAGCATTGTTAGTCCGGTGCGATATACACAAGTAAACGATGTGCCTCAATGCAGATGACAGCCATGACATCTTAGATCAAAGGACTAGTGTTACATTAGTACGGCTGTGTGACGTATCATTGACTATGGATAATTACCCATGTGATTCGTCACGTTTGGTCACGTTCAGTAACATATTCTCCAACGTATTACTCATTTTTATACTCTTGTGACATGAGACTCATCACCTAACTATTAGCTTCCAAAACTAATCATTGATAACATCAAATATACCAGTCATGTAAAGTCATAATCCCATATAACATCACCTCAATCGGGAACTGATTCAGATGTATTCAAATCAAAACTCTTTACTCATATCTATAACTCTTTGTAGATAGAATCTTAATATTATAATACATCACGGGATCTCATTCTGCATTAATTATTTATTAAAGCAACTGTAAATGCAAAATTATATAAAACGTCATTTTATTAATCGTAAACAATGTACAATTAATTATATAAATATATAATATACAATGAATGATATCTCTGAATCATATGACATGATTGGTTCTAAAGCATATCTCTAACAAGCTCCCACTGAGTCAATCACCGTGTTATCCAATACTTATCCTCTCCAAGTAATGATCCAGTTGTTGTTGTGTCATCGGCTTAGTTAGTAAGTCTGCCACGTTATCCACAAACAGAGTTTTCTGCATAACCAAGTGTTTATATGTTATAAACTCTCTGATTAAGTGGTATTTTCTCTGAATATGTTTAGACTTCTAGTGAGACCTTGGTTCTTTAGCCTGAGCTATGGGTCCATTATTATCACAGTACAAAGCTACTGGGTCAACTTTGGAAGGAACCACTCCGAGTTCTATTATGAACTAACGAATCCAAACAATCTTTTTCACAGCTTCAAAAGTAACGATATATTCAGCTTCTATAGTAGAGTCAGCTGTGGTAATCTGTTTAGACCTCTTCCAACAGACAACACCTCTATTATATATAAAGACAAATACAGAAATAGACTTTTTATCATCCACATTTGAATAGAAATCAAAATCTCAAATTTTAACTTACCTCCCCCATAAGTCAACACTAAATCTTTAGTTCTTCTCAAATACTTAAAGACCTTTTTTACCGCACTTCAATGTTTTTCTCCTAGATTTGCCTGATATTGACTCGTAATACTCACAGCATACGCTATGTCAAGTCTAGTACATAGCATGGCATACATAAGACTACTTATTGTTGAAACATAAGGAATCTTCTGCATACGCTCACGCTCAGCTTCAGACTTGGGTCTCATCTCTCTCTTGATATGTATGCCATGACTGTAAGGTAAGACACCCCTTTTAGAGCTATCCATACTGAACTTCTTCAGTACTTTATCTATATACAGACTCTGGAAAAGACCTATCATTCGTTTCGCTCTATCATTATAAAGGCGAATACCCAAAATGAAGGTCACTTCTCCAAGTCTTTCATGGATAAAACATTTGACAACCACAATTTAGTCTTAGATAACATGCCCACATTATTTTCTATGAGTAATATGTCATCTACACACAATACAAGAAATGTGATGGCATGGTTATTCTCCTTCTATAGACACACAGTTTATTAATATTCTTAACAAAGCTAAACGATTTGACTTATCATCGAATCATATGTTCCAGTTTTTAAAAGCTTACTTTAACCCATAAATGGATCTATGCAACTTACAAATCTTATAACTATCAACAAAGGTAACAAACCCAACTAGTTGTTGCATGTATATGGATTCTTCAAGGAAACCATTAAGGAAGGTTGTCTTTATATCCATCTTCCATATCTCATAGTCATAATAAGTCATGGCTATTAGGAAAAAGATTTCATCAAAATTAACATCTTGTTTCTGATCATAACCCTTTGTCACCAACCTAGCTTTAAAAGTTTTCACTTTTCCATCTTTGCTAATCTTTCATTTGTAAACCTATTTACAACCGATATGAACAATTTCTTATTGTGGATCAACAAGTAACCACACCTGATTAACATACATGGATTCTATTTCGAATTTCATGGCATCTAGCTATCTTCTAAAATCTATATCTAATATCGCTTCTTTATAGGTTCTAGGATCTTCCTTATATATCTTTTCTAATCATAAATTATTCATAATCATTTTCAGAAAGGAAATAATATCTCTGAGGAGGGCGTGATAATTTAATAAATCTACGAAGAGTTCGGTCTACAGAAGACTAAGGATCAGATTGAACTAGTTTATCAACGTGAACTAGTTCATCTGCATCAACAGGCTTATCCATTTGAAGTTGATCATCATCAAGCTTTTTAGACTCTTTTGAAAGCTCAATCTTTCTACCTACATCACCGTCCTCAATGAACTAATTCTCGAAGGTGCATGTCTACTAATCAAAAGCTTTCAATCAGCATAAAAGTATAAGTAATATCCTAAACTATCTTTAGGGTATCCAATGAATCGACTTTTTTCAGACTTAGCATCTGGCTTCCTAATGTTAACTAATTTAACATAAATTAAACATCCCTAAGACTTCATATAATTAAAGCTTGGAAGCTTCTCATACCATATCTTATACGGTGTCTTAGGAACTGCTTTCAATGGAATCTTATTCAAGATGTAAATTGTGGTATTTAGGGCATATTCCCAAAGATATATAGGTAAGTCAGTGAAACTCATCATGGTTCATACCATATCCAATAAAATACGATTCCTTCTTTCCAATACACTATTATGCTGTAGTGTATAAGGAGGTGTAAGTTCAGAAAATATATCATTATCTTTAAGAAATTTTATAAATTCAGTATTTAAGTATTCACTTCCACAATCAGATTTTAGAATCTTAATATTATTTTATGTCTATTTCTCTACTTTAGCTTTGAATTCTTTAAACCTTTCAAAAGATTCCGATTTATACTTCAATAAGTACATATAATCATACTGTGAATGATTATCAGTAAAAAAGTATGAGAAACCACCTCTAGCTATTTCATTAAATGGACCATATACATTAGTATGTTTCAATTCAAAAACTTCATCAGCTCTTTTCCCTTGTCCAACAAAGGGTGATTTGGTTATCTTTCCTTAAAGACGGGATTCACAAGTGAGATAAGGTTTAGAACCCAATGGACTTATTAGTCCATCTTTACCCATCTTCATAATCATTATGTCTCTAATATAACCTAATCTATAATGCCATATAAGTTTTGAATTAAGTTCATTTCTAAATCTTTTCTTATTAATAATATCAGTCATGTTAATTTCATTAGTCTTAAGAACATATAAACCATTTAAATTTAAACCAATGCCAATTAATTTATTTATAAAATAAATACAATATTTATATCCATCAAACATAAAAGTGTAATCTTGTTTACATATTTGATGGACTAACAAAATATTTCTATTGGCAGTATCAAAATACATAGTTTTATACAATACAAAAACATGACCTGAAGGCAGAACAATTCTGCACATTCTTGAGCAAGTGGCAGCAACTATTACACTATTTGCCATCTTCAATGTCACTACACCCTCCTCCAGTAACTACATACTGTAAAGGTCTTGTAATGATATACATATATGAGAAGTGGCAGCTGAATCAATTATCTAGCTATTTGAATCTGAAATAACACTTAATTCATTTTCAATAACCTAACAAGAAAACATACCTTACGCCCTTTTTTGTCTCAGGCTCTCCATGTAAAGAGGACAATTCCTCTTCCAATGACCAAGCTTCTTGCAATGATGACACTCATCATTAGCTTGGCTATCAGCAACTCATTTGTCTTTGCCTTTCTTCTTATTCTTGGAGACTCCTCCTTTGGGTCTAACCCCGGAGGACTTCTTGCCTTTCTTTTTCGATGTCTTACCATAAGAGACTGTAGCAAGAACAGTCTCCTTCCTTTTCCCCTTTAAGACTCTCTTATGGAATGAAATAATTTCATTCATAAGTTCAGAAAGTGTGTGTTCTAATTTGTTCATTTGATAATTAATGATATCACATTGATGACTTAATTATATTTATGTGTTTTTAATGATAACTTAATGTTATTCTTAATGTCAAGTTAACATAACATGATCTTAATATTGTTTGAGAATCAAAAAATAATATAAAAACTTGCTTAAATCAAATTCTTAATAAATCTGTGTGAAAGTGTCTTGAAAGATCAAACACGATCGATACCTAGAGTAGAGTAGATAGATACATGTCTTGTCTATAGAGTTGTAAATTATTTATAAGGCAAACTAAATCGATACTCGAGCTAAAATAGATGGATACATATTTTGTCTAGAGAGTTGTAAATTATTTACAAGGCAAACCAAATCGATACCTAAAGTAAAGTAGATCGATACATGTCTTGTCCAGAAAATTGTAATTTATTTACAAGGCAAATTAGATTGATACTTAGAGTAGAGCAGATTGATACATGTCTTGTACAGAGAGTTGTAAATTATTTATAAGGTAGACTAGATCGATACCTAAAGTAAAGCGGATCAATACAAGTAAATTCTAGAAAGTTAGAAATTATTTACGAAGTGAACCAGATTGGTACGTAAAGGCAAAGGGATCGATACTCGGGACTCGGCTTATACTATTTACATAAAGAAATCGATACATAAGAAAAGGGATCGATACTTCTTTTGAATTTAAGGCTCAACAGTAACTTCTGCAACATTTATAGAGGACATTAAATGTGTCAAATCTAGTCATTGGACTCAAGTTGCTTCACAAAAAGGAAGAATATAAATAAAAGAAACACAATGAAGCAAGATAGAACTAACATTGTAATCAAAATCAAAAGATATTCTTGAATAGCACTTTCAAACATGAATAGATAAATTTTCTCTCTCTACTATAAAACTTTCAAATCCTGTGTAAGAGATTTATTTCTTGTGAAAGCATAATGATACATCTACTCTAGTTTAGGAGTAAAATTTAATATATATTCTTGATATTGTATTGGGTATATCTTCACCCGAATTAAAGAAGATTGTTGTGAGTTTTCCTTTTCACCCGAGAAAAAAGAAATGTAAGGTTTCCCTTCACCTTAGAAGGAGTGTACTAGGTTTTACTTGACCCATGAAAAACAAGGAGATAGTAGAACCTTGGTGGTAGTGATCCATATCCGAGAGAGTAGACGTAGGCCAAACTTTGCCGAACTACTATAAACTGTGTTTGTCTTTCTCACTTTATTACTGCTTTATTTATTGCTCTGCATTACTTACATTTTTAATTTCTAAAGTTTTAAAACCTAATTCACCCCCGTCTTAGGTGTTGCCAACTAGACCAACAATAATTGATAACAAACTGGTCAAAGCCAGGCAGGAGTGACTGAAAGATCAAATCCGTCTGTAACTTAAAGCCTATAAAAAACCCCAAATTGTCCAACTGATCTATAAGGTTTATCATATTCATAAGATGGGAATCTAATGACACTCCTAAACCAAGCTTAATTCTAAATAAAACAGTGGATAACTCGCACCGCCTATGGTTGGAACTCTCCCCAAAGAATTCTGCTAAAGAATGATAGATCGCTGAGGCATCCTCCATGCTCTCATGCTGAATCTGTAAGTCATCACTCATAAATCCCAGCATATATGATCTAACATTGAAATTATCATCCTTCCATTTCTGAAAGATCTCAATCTCCTCTAGAAAAGCCTCATTAGGAAGGGACATAGGCATAAGCGCATGAATAACATAGTCTATCCGCTCAGAATCTAAAACAATTTTAAGATTCTGATACCAAACCTTAGAATTAAGTCCGATAAGCTTATGAGTGTCAAGAATTCTTAGAAGAGGATTAAGAATTATTCTACCACTGAAAAGAGATGATCTGCAGAAAAAATGAAACATATCAAAATGTATTAAATGTATATTTATATTTCATTCTATTCAGTTTTGGACTTCAAACTAAATAGTTCTTACACTACTTTAATTATATTTATACTCCCTCGATGAGAAAACTATAACTACATTACAGGCTTTTTGTGGGTGATCATATTCTTATGAAACTCACAAAACCTCACCTAACAGTTATTGGTGGTCAAACAAACCCAATAAGCCAAAAACTCATTTTTGTTTATAACTCTTTACAAGACATGATCAATCTACTTCTAAGAGAAAATACCTCACCTGATAGTTATTGGTACTTTAACCCAATTAGGTTAGACCTAATGCCTTTTCTTAAATAGAAGTGAAATTAAATCCCCCACCTAACAGTTATTGGAAGTCAAAAACCCCCTATCAAAAAATAGGTCAAATAGACTATGACACCTCATAAGGGCCCTCACCTAACAGTTATTGCATTACCCCATCAAAGATGACTATAATCTATTAACTGCATGGAAAGTTTGAACTTAATATTTAATAAAATGGAGATTTTCATTTTGAGGTCTCATTTAATATACATCACCATACATATTATTTAGTAATGGGTTTATATCATTCCAAATGATATCAATATCAAATATTAACCCATTACATATCTAATCAAATTAAATATACAAATTAACAATTAATTCATTTTCGAGAGAATTGAATTGATATAATATTAATTGGTTGATTTATGATCATCATGTTTACTCCCACTGAAATTCTAATAATTCTAGTTAAATCAAAATTAATTAGAATCTCCATTTAATTTAATTTTAATTCAAAGTAATTATTTTTCTGTTCAATTGAAACAACTTCAACCCCGAAATTTTTAATTTCATCAATTCTAATTTTCAGTAACAAAAAATATACTAATCAAATTAGTACTTATGGAAGTTGTGGCTTAAAGAAGGTTATAATATTTAAAGATTATACAAGAATAAAGAAAAAAAATAAAAATTTAATACTTCTTTTTTTTTTTTTTTTTGGAAAAACATGGAACGAATTGATCCTTCCCTCTCGGGTATCGATTCGTTCTTTCGAGAAAAATCAATATACGTCTCACACAGACGCAGATCGATCCTCACCACAGATCGATACATGGCTACCCAGATTTCAAGTATCGATCTGTTTCATTAAGGGGATCGATCCAATTGACACTTGAACAGTAAGTATCGATCTTTTCTTTAAAGAGATCGATACTTCTTGAAATAGAATGGTTCGTAGCTTTCGAGTATCAATATGTTTTATTGAGTGAGTCAATATATCGACCCTTTATGTCACACATGTTTCTTACTATCTGCAAATACATAACTACATATGCTACATATAACATTACTCTTTTATTTACACAAAATTTAAACATTTCTAGTCCACAAAATTTTTTTCTTTTATATACATATAAGTGTACATATAATACAACTCTTTGTAATACAAATGGATTCTCAAGTACTAACCTACAAGTC
>JAXCLQ010007184.1:0-13652 GCA_035584115.1 Cedrela odorata
AAACTTTAAAGCATCAAATACCTTAAACTCAATAGTCTCTCCTTGCACAGTCATAGTTAAAGTTTCCTTTTGAACATCTATCTTTGTACCTGCTGTAGCCATGAAATGACGTCCTAAAATTAATGAAAGTTCTTTGCTTGGAATAGTGGCGTCCTCCATCTCAAAGACTAGGAAATTTACTAGTATGATCAATTTATTCACCTTGACCAAGATATCTTCGATCAGTCATATTGGGTATCTTATTGATCGGTTAGCTAGTTGGATGCTCACTGATGTTTCTTTCAACTCATCTAAATTTAATACTTCATAAACAGAAAAATGCATTAAGTTAATATAAGCACCTAGATCAAGTAAAGGCTTTTCAAACCTGTATTCACCAATAATGCATAGAATAGTGAAGCTCTCTGGATCTTTCAATTTATGAGGTAGTTTTCTTTGAAGAACTGCTGAAACCTCTTCACTCAATGCCATAGTCTCATGTTCTATAAATCTTCTCTTATTTGTACACAAGTTATTTAAAAACTTTGCATAGCTTGGTATTTGCTTGATGGCGTCATGTAATGGTATATTCACTTGTATCTTTCAAAATGTTTCCAAAATGTCTTTCTGTTGTTGTTCCTTCATTCACTTCATAAACCTACGAGGAAAAAGCATAGTTGATAAATCTAGTTCAACCTTGGAAGAGTTAGGATGACTTACCTTAGAATGCTTGCTATCTTTTTTTGTTTACTTATCCCTATCTTCTTGTCAAACTTCTTTCCCCCTTCTCAAAGTGATAGCTTTAACTTGTTCATGATTATTAGAATTAACAACAACTTGAGTAGGAAACTTACTATGCTTTCTTCGATTCATTGTTGAAGCAATTTGTCCTATTTGAAGCTTTAAGTTTGCAATGGACTTATCGGTTTTCTGCATAAAACTTTTGTTTCTTGCATGAAGCTTTATATACTCTGGGCTAATGAGGTAACAATATGTGTTGGTTGCCCTATTTGATAAGGTTAAGAAGCTTGACTAGATTAAGCTTGAAACCATGGAGTTTAATTTTGTTATTCATTGTAATTATTGCTCCATTTGAAGTTAGGGTGATTTCGCCATTCAGGATTATAGAAGTTCGAGAATGGATCATTTCTTTACATCTAGTTATAGGTTCCCATCATATTAGCTAGCTCTTGCTCTTGCATTTTTGGACATGATTTACTTGAATGATTCGACATTGAGTAGATAGCACAAATTTTGGTGGGTTGGTGCATCATCTACTTCACGAGGTTAGTCAAATTAGTTAATTGATTTTCCAAATTTAATGTACTAACCTCGTACATTGTAGCTTTCTTTGGTGGTGTCCTTCTGTTATTGAACTGTCGAGAATTGGCAGAGATACTCTCAAACATCTCTCTTGCCCGTTCTGTATTTTTATTCATCAATCCACCTCCAAAAGTAGCATCTACCATCATTCGATCAGAATCCAAGAGTCATTCATAAAAATATTGCATGAGAAGCCATTCTTGAATATTGTGATGTAGACACGAGTTGAGCAATTGCTTATATCTCTCCCAATACTCATGGAAAACCTCTCCATCATGTTGTGGGATGCTCACAATCTCTTTTCTGATTTTATTAGTTTTTTAGGTTGGAAGGAATTTTGAAGCCAAGTCAATCCATGTAGTGATTGATGCTAGCAATAATGAATGAAGCCACTCTTTTGCTTTCTCCTTTTATGAAAAAGGAAAAAGTCTTATTTTGATATCTTTATCATTCATCTTTGCCATCCTCATAGTGGAACAAACTTCAAAAAATTCTTTGATATGCGTATGGGGATCATCTCCAAGGTTCCATCGAAATTGAGGTAATAAATGGATCATCCCTAATTTTAACTCGAAGTTTGTTGCTGCGGTCTGCGGATAGACAATATAAAAATGTTAATTTGTAACTTGAGGTACCGTAAAATCCCACAGAGGACGTTCCATATTATTGACCACTCGATTTTCCTCATTATTGACTACTACTTGAATGTCTTCCATTGGATGTTTCAAATGTTGAGCTTTTTGCTGAATGCGTATGGTCTTCTCAAATTCTTGGTCCAAAAGAAGAAGTTTTAATCCTAATAAACGCCTTCCTTGCATACACAATTGAGTACCTTTCAAAAATAAAACTAAGTGAATAAAAATTATGCAAATAAAATAAAATAAAATTAGAATTGCAAATAAATAACAGTCCTTGGCAACAGCACCAAAAAACTTGTTGGTATGAAATCAACACTTAAATAAGTAATAGATCTCAACACGTTTTACCTTGCAAGTATACAAATTACTGTAATATAGTACAATAAGCAAGGATTGGTCCTACAAAGACTGTACTAAAAGCAATTATAAAAAAAATAGAATAAAAACTAAAATCTAAAATAATTAAACACTAGAAAATAAATTGAATGGAAAATCAAGACAAAAAACGAAAATTATAATTTCACGAGATAACGAAATCAGTGAGAAAAAATAGTTAAAGTAAGTAATCCACCACTAGACAATCATATATTAATGTAATCATATTAAATCTCAGCAATTATTGATAAAGATGTTTACAACATCCCCAGGGTTAGTGGTGTATGTGTATTGATTCTCTTAATATATGTAATATATATGGTGTGTACATAAGACGTGTATTCATAAGACGTGTATTCTTACATGAAATTTAGCATGATATATACCTAAATTCATAAGTGAGAACTCATTAAGAATAAGAGAATATAACATCACAAGGATCTTATAACATAGTGTGTATCCTAGGTACTCCAGAAACCAGTTCACATGAATAGGTTTTTAGGCTATTCACTTGTTTCAAATTGACAACATGACGATATAGTGATCCACATGCAATCACAACTAAATAATTTAAAACATCATCCTAAGGTAATCAAACTCAGAACTTTATAATAAATTTTCAATTAAAACAGTAAACAAGAATTCATCAAATAAAGTACTAAAATTTAATTAGTTAATATCAATAAATCATGTCTAAGGTTTCAATGTAAACCCTATCTATAAAGAAAATTAGCTACTCATATTCATGAGAAAATAAAAATTAAAGTAAAATATAAGTTAATAATAAATAAAAGAAAAGGAAAAATAAAACGCAGATTTTGCTCTATGGCTTTCTCCTTGTAGCTCCTCCTCTTGGCTCTTTCTTCTTCTTTTTTCGAATCTTTCTTTTTATTTTTCTTTTTAATTGGTATGAATATTTCTCTTTTTATAGGCAAATTTAGGTTGCAATCCTAAGCACACTCAACTTTAAACTCATAGGAGTGATTTAAGCCTAACTCTTTGCAAAATCAATTTACACGTGACTGTCTTCTCCCTTGACAAATTACAATTCAATTATTCTTGACAATTTTTAATTTAATCTCTCACATAATTTCCTTTTACTTATTAAACTTCAAAAATTTATAACTTAACGCTCTGAAGTTAGATTGACATGCCGCTTGCATTGTTAAATTTGTATTGTCAAGATCTTTCCATTAAAACCCATAATGATATGTTTCTGTTATTTCTTTAAATTAGCCAAATCTGGTACCTACCTACAAAATAAAATATAAAATCACTCAAAATAAATAAATTAAATATGAAAACTATTAAATTAAAATAAAGCATAACCCTTAAAAATTAATAATAAATAAAGGCAAAATTTAAATTAAAGGAGAATAAAAATGTATAAACTAATGACCGAACAATAAATCTTCTTCTAAAACCGCATTATTGATTATTTTGATCTTGTGCACCAAATCTTGTTAATTTTTATCCCCTTCTTTATATACATGTCTCAGTATTTAATACGTTACATGATAAAATTAAGTATGGCTGATTCTTGGAATTTTTTTGAGGGATTTTTTGCTTTCAATGGTGCTAGGAGAAGAAGCACACGTACTTTTGCCGTGTGGTTTTGACAAGGACTTCAAAAGTATTAGCTGTCAAACGGAACTCCCCGCTATTATTTTACTCGGTGTATATGCATTTCTTATCCTGGTATTTGTACAAGCAATGATGACTGCATCAAAAAATGTCCTCATAGCATTTATAAAAACTGTTTTTTTCGGCTTATACCAATGCCTTTGTAATTCCTGATCACGTGTGAAAAAGATGCTAATTTAATTAGTCATTTAGATGCAATAAATTTCATTTGAAAATTTCATATTTTATATTTATAAACACCTCTGCCTCCAAATCCTATTCACATTGTGTAGGTATATTTGGATCAAACCCTATCTATTATAAATATGCACCAAAAAAATATAGATGTAACAATTTATTTTATAGTTACTAAATAAATTGAAAGCGAAAATAATAAAGTATATTTTATTGTAAATTTAAATATAATTTCACATATGTATGCGAATGTACAATAAATATGTTCTCAGGAAAGATTGGCAGGGTTACAACGATCTCACTTAATAACCAAACTCCTTAAGCATTATAGTCTTGATGACATAATCTTCCTTGACATGCACATAATCATACAAATATGCTACTTACCAACACAGATTAATATAATAATTATCAAAGTCAAAAATTAATTAAACAGTAAATCATACCTTACTGGTTATCGAAATTAGTTTCAAGTAATAATTGATTATTTCAGCAAAGTCACACTAAAGAGTAATCTCAAATTTGACCACTAGAAGTTACAATGGAGAAAATTTGAATTCTCAAAAATAGTAGACAGGTTTCAGAAGTAATAACATTTTTGTGACCAACATTCCAATGTTTAAAACCAAAACTCAATTGAGTTTATATAGTTGTAAGTTCGAATGATTTTTTTACACATGTCACTACACATATTATAAAACCTTACATTAATAAAAATATTGCAAGTTTTGTTATTATATTTATTTACACATCATGCTTAATATTTACATCATGTTTAATGTTTACACATTTATCCCTTTAATAAACTATTATAATCATATCATAATTAATTCATTAATTATCTTCACCAACTCTTAATTAATGTTATTCAAGCATTTAGTGTTTATATTATTTTTAATATTTACACATTTATCCCTTTAATAAATTATTGTAATCATATCATAATTAGTTCATTAATTATTTTCATCAACTCTTAATTAATGTTATTCAAATATTTAGTGCTCACACTTAAAGTTGTGTAACTCCTAAACGTATGTTTGTCATATAAAACTTTTCTATAAATATATAAGTGGCGTGCATCTATATATCATGGTGATCCCAAACGAAATGAATTCTCGTGAATCATATAAATTAAGTTACCATATACATATAATCCTTCTGTCATCTAATATCCTAATTGAGTATATAGATGTAGCTTATACAATCAAGTCTATATTGCACTCAACTTTACTTTAACTTCAGATTCATACTATGTAAATAATATTTAAAAATTATTTTCTAATTTTATTTTAAACATTATACACTCAATTTCAATGACTACCCTAATTAGAAATTGAAAGCAATAAGATTCTAAATATTATAGGATATTCAACCCAACCACATGGAGTAACAGATCTTTTATTGAATATACATCAACCTCTACATGTATCAATCTATTCTCAACAACCATTCAGAAGTCAAACTATAAAAAGTTTATGACATGTATGGCCTATATGAACAGAGGATCACACACAAAATCACCATGGTTTCTCAAGTTAAAAGACAACATATGTCTATTCAACTTGGAAAAAGTTTCTATTAACAGTTTTGTGAAATGTCTATTAAAAGCCTTTGATGAGTCAATTTAATGAATTCATTCTCTAACGAGTACTTACTCACACATATATATAAGCTTCCTTAAGCTTATAGTTTATTAAGATGAATCATCTGAATTTATCAAAATACATCACATGTGTCTGTCTATTCGGTTTATTAGCTGACCTATGTTAGTAAACTATAATCAGAAATCTTTTTGAGAATATACTATATAATGAAGTTGTCTCAATTTAATAACTTTTTGTTACCATCACACTACAATAAATATATTTTTTGGGTTTTTGTCAATTACATTCATCAATTTGAATAAATTCAAATTAATAATAAGTAATGTAAATAACAAGCATGAATACCATTTAACTATAAAAAAATGATTCCAAAAATATATAAACTTATATAAATAATCAATAATTCATATAAAAAAAATTGATGGTAGAGCATCAACTCCAACACATGGGATAGAATACATGACCTGGTTTATATATTTGGTTCACAACTCTCTTAATTTGATTTTATCGTCTTATTAGAGTAAGACTTCTTATTAGAGTATTTCTGATTAGAATAGAACTCTTTTTTTTTTTTTTGTCTCTTTTACTCCTCTATAAAGACATGATCTATGTACTTATTTTTATTCATGAAATAAAAGACTCATCTCATGAGTTTCAACTTTGCTTTCTTCTTCTCATATTTTTTCAAGTTTGTTTTCTGAAAGTACATTTGTATTTCTTAAAATGAATAATTAATGTCACTTTGTTTCTTTCTCACGTATATATAATTAACATTTCGTACACAAAGATCTTCAGATTCAGTAATCAAGCTTCAAACTGAAGTCTACTTATTACAATTTAAGAAGGCATATATAACATATTAATTGTGATACAAACTATTACAACCAACATTAATTATCATATTCTTCTCCATATTCCTTCAGCGTCTAAAATGAACTTGAAATAATCTGAGTGAGCAAAAGTAGAACCAGGAAGCTTCGACTGCAACTGCTTCAGCATTCCAGTCAGCTCGCTGTTGTAAAATTTTACCTTATCGTTTTTCTCCTTGTTACATTTTATCTTGGTTTTGATGGCATATGCAGGAAGGCATCCACCCAGGGATATGTTGTTTTTGCCAACACAACATTAGGGCCGTCCCCTTCATTCTATGCTGATCCCGGCCCAGAGCTGGCTTTTTGGGAAGCCTGTTCCCACTGCTCACGCCCGGCTTGCCACTAAATTAGACAGTCTCTGTGAAGGAAATGAGATTTTCAATAATATAATCACAGCTACTTTTGGGCATTCTAATTTTGTACTATGTGAGATGAGCAAATTATCCCAGTTTGTGCATTAGATAAAACATAACCACCTGCAAACCTGTGGAAAATTCATTTAGAAGGAGTTGGCTGAAGGATTTAGTAGAACTTATTTTTTCAAAGCAAAGACTCAGCTAAATGCTTCTCAAGCTCTTGTTACTTCTTACTGCTTCTGAAGGTCAATTTGGACAGTACTCTGAATCATTTCTGTTTGATTGTCAAAAGTGAAACAGATATCCTGCTAAGCTAATGCAAAATATATGAATTGATGAAACCACAATTAACTGTGTAAGTAATTACTATTTAACAAAAGGGTAAAATATGTCTTGCCAGAATGCTTTGTGCAGAATAAGGAAGAATGCCATAAACACACATGCATATTTTATGCCAGTTTTTATTTTACTCCTTTGCAATTCTGAGAGTCCCATATAAGGAGGAACCACAGGGAGCCCAATATATATAGCTGCATGCAATAAGAAGCAAATGAACTAAAACAATAAAATGATTTGGGTAGTGTTGTATATATAAGCAGATGCAATGAGTCTGTCTATCTGTCTCATAATCCTAGGTAGATGTAGATGAACAAATAATGATTAAGGACGTTATCAAACAAAAACTAGTAGTTTCTCACCACCATGTCAAAAGTAGAACTGTAAGTGCTAGCTGAGACCAAAGTCACATCCTTGAGCATAACAAACAATATTTTTAGCATACCAGGAAGCTTTATCCTGAACAGGGAGACCAAAATTATTTATTTCCTTTGAGCGTCTACTAACCTTTGGTTTTCTGACCATTTAATATAAACAATCAAGTGCTGGACTTCCAAATACGACCATCCTCCTGGCACCTACAAGAAACAAATTCACATATATGTATTTTTCAACACATGAAAAGAATTGCAACAATCATATCACTGATTCTGCAAAAGAAATTCTTATTAATAATCCTTGAAAAAATTTACATCTCCAAATGCTTCAAGTTCATTCACAAGTAATTAACTAAACAGTTGAGCAGTACCTGGCCATCTCGCATTTCGAAAAACATTCTGGAGATGATGACCGAGATTGTCATTGCTGCCAATATCAATCAAAGAAAAATTGGATTTCAAAAAATACCTTGAAAGCCCTTCTGCTGAATTGAAGTTCCAAAGCAATATTTTCTTGTATAATGTTTGAAATCCAAAAGTTCTACCTAACATAATATTCACAAACAAGCCAATTAAAAATTATTTTTATAATCCTTTTTAACTATCCACCATCATTTTAAAGACATTCAATGTTCATTCCAAAATGCATGTTACAGATTATTGTTGTTTGAACATGTCAGACACAGAAAAAGAATAGGTAGCTCTCATTAGTGATTTGCCTCCTGTCTCAGGAAGAATGCCAGCTACAATGCAAAACTGAATCTATACAAAATGTGATACTTCAGATCTTCCTAAATGCTCATGAATGCTTCCACAATATCCAATTTGAGTGATTTGAGTGATCTTCTCAAACTATCACAGGAAGAATTTTGCTCTTTCTAATTGAAGGAGCAACAACCATAGAGGGCTCTGCTTACTAAGCTTGACAAAATTGATGCATGTTTAAAGCGAACTGGTGAAATTCAGAAAATGTGGAGGATGCGTTGATCTTATTAGTCATGTTTTCAAATTTCATTAAAGCCACACGCAGATTGGGAGGCTTGGATCAGCAGTCTTGATCTTATGAAAAATTCCAAAGTTCCAAATTGCTAGCTTGCATGAGTAATCATTGCACTATGATATACCATAATTTTAAAATTGCTTGTTCTCACCTATAAAATCTACAACCGAGTACTCATTAGGTTCATGTATCTGCCCGAACCTCCTGCAAACATAACTAATGGAAATCTGCCCCACATGGATTATAGCTACTCTTCACCTGTTTGAACAAAATCATTGTTGCTACTATCAACCATGGAATTTCCAAATAATTAGACTGCTGAAGTTCAATTAGATTCACAAGAAACATGCATTGAAAATAAAGGAGACTGAGACAACAAAAATAAATAGAAACTGGAGGTTCCCTTTCCATATTGTGAAATGTTTTCTTTTACACTAAAGCATGTGTAGAAAAGTAAGAATAAGACTTTATTCAAGTTACTTGAGGCAAATGCGTTATCCAAATTAGAATACATTATACATATGTAAGGATTACCTCAATCCCCTAACCCACCCCGCCACTCTTATTGCATTACCTAGTATCAGCTCCATCAAAAAGAAGCCTGGAGAGGTGCTTTGAATACAATCCTACACTTTAGCCTTGATTCATTTTTTTTTTCTTTTCATAAAGTTGCCCCTCTTGATACTAGGATCTAAACGCTTATACTCAAATGTTTACAACCTCAGATATTACATAAATGGTCCCTCCAACCAAAACTGGTCTCACTGGGAATCTAATTGAAGAAGCCTATAATAAGATAAATCTTGCACCTCATGAATCTCTTAGTAGTATCTGATTTCCAATATAGTAGCATGCAAATGAGTTGTTCCATTTTTAACAGGACTTCGTATGTTCTGTAAACAATGATTGATCTTCAACCCTACATGTGATAATGCAGCATCCGCCAAATGAAGTATGCTTGCTCCCTGCCCTGATATATTGGTGCAGGTAGACACATGCAATCAAATATGCCATAAATAAAAAGGATGAGAAAAGAAAAGTTATAAAACATTGAAATTTTTTCAAATTTGTCTAAAACAAATGTTTAATTTACTCTTAATGTTGTCATCTTGATGGAAGAGTATCAGCAGCAAAGTGGAAGAAAACTCATTTGATAGGCTTCATGGACACTAGTTTAAAAAATTCTGCAGTTGAAAATGATCACAAGGAATGGTGAAATAGAATACCTCAGACGGCTCTTTCCAAATATGAGATAGATGAGAGTCATCATCTCATGTATTTATCAGGAACAAGGCCAGATTTAATCATCTCAGAAGCCAGTTCGAAAACTGAGCTGACATCACCACCTTGATGAAAAGCATTAAGCATCACTTCACAAATTTCTTGGTCAGGAAGAAAGCCATCAGACAACATCATACAGAAAAAAGATTTTGCTTCAGTAATCAAACATCTTTTGCACAATCTATTAATCACAGAACTATAATCTCTTATTGAAATTTCAAACCCCTTCTCCACCATTTGACGGAAGAACACCATTGCTCTCTGCACATCACCCTTGGCACAATGTGCTTTGATTACTGTGGTAAAAGCAACCTTTGTCAAACTGATATTATGTTCCTGAAGAGAAACCAGTAGACTATCCACATCCTTTAAGTCACCATGTATGCAAAGGCCATCAATGAGAATATTATATGTAACAGGCGTAGGCTCAAGATTATGCGACAACATCTGGTTGAATAACTGAAAAGCTTTTCTTAGGTCTTTGCATTTGCAGAAACCCTGAATGATGGTATTATATGTGATTTGGTCAGGGTTTACACCTTTGATATACATATCCTCAAGTAATTGGACAGCTTCTTCTAACTTCCACTGTTTGCAAAGTACTTTGATAACTACAGTGTATGTGACATGAGTTGGTCCTATAGCATTACCTTTCATCTCTTCCAGCAAGGCAAGCAGGCTGTGCACATTGCCTTCTTCACAGTATGCATTCATAAAAGTAGTATAAGTTACTGCACTTGGTTCCAATCCATGTAACTTGATAGTATCCAATAACATTCTAGCTTCAGCTACCCTTCTATTTTTACAGAAACCATAAATAAGAGAATTGAAAGTCACTATACTAGGAGAAATACCTTTCTCAATTAGTTTTCTGTACAACTTTTGAGCCTCCCCAATATTACCAAGTTTTACATATCCATCAATCATAATATTATACAGAACAACATCCTGCATGCAGTCACTCATTGTCAGAGTATCAAAATATATTCTTGCTTCTGACATCATTTTTTTCTCACACAGACCAAGAAGAATAGCACCATGCGCAAAAGAATTTGGAGATATCCTCTTTGAGCACATTTCACTATATAGTTGGATAGCCTTTTGGACTTTATCTTGCTTGCAAAGGCCATGTATGAGTATAGAATATGTTACAAGATCTGGCATCAAGCCATTAGCTTCCATTTCATAAAGAAGTCCCAATGCTTCATCAACCCATCCACTTTTGCACATGCTGCTGAGTAGTACACTGTACGTGATGACATTCAACTTAAAACCCTGTGAAAGCATTTCTTCTCGCAATTTTAATCCTTCCTCAATGTTGCCTATCTGGCAATGCCCACATATCAGGACTGTATACGTTACAACATCAGGATTTGAACCTTTAATTAACAATTGCTGAATAACCTTACAAGCTCCACTCATCTGACTAAGCAAATAAAACCCTTTGGAAAGAATGCTGTAGGTTACTGTATCAGGCTCCACTCCTTGCCTCTCCATGTCATTTGTGAACTCTAATGCTTCTTCCATGGAGCCAGCTACACATAAACCATGAATAAGAATATTATAACTAAATGCATCAGGATGTAGGCCATACTTGAGTATTGTACAAAATAAAGCCTTTGCAACTTCAGCAAATCCCAATTTACAGTACCTAGACATAATGGTATTCAACGAAACAATGGAAGGCCCAAACTCCTCCCCTGAAGTCTCCTGCAGGAACAAAATTGCATCTTGTAGTCTGGATTGCTGGCATAGGCCATCTATAACTATCGAATTGGTATATAAACTCTGAGGAGCTTTGCTAGCTTTAATATCATGATATACATCCCACATGATATCAGTGTGCCTCAAGTTGTACAACAGACTGTTATAGGTTTGTATTGAAACTTTCAAGTCCAACTCTTTCATCTTGGCAATAACATATACGGCATCATAAACCATTCCAGATCTTGAATAAACAAAAGCCAGTATATCCCATATCTCTCTGTTTGAATCCCAGCCCCTGAAGCTGTGCAAGAGCAAATTACAAAGAGAAGGCGCTGACCCAGAGCCTAGCAGAAATCACAGGAAATCTATAAACAAACTTCAAATTATAGTGCATAACAATACCATAATAACTAATCATCTGAAACAGGATCATAATATAAAAACAGCATATCAAAGACATAATTGAGCTAAATCCAACAAGATCTCAATTAACCAAAGGGTGCAACTCTTAATAGGAATAAATATACTAAAAGCGTCAAACGAATACCTTGCTCCCGCAGAATTTGCTCTAAAACCATTCTTAATTCCTTGAACCTCCTCTTACCTGCCAAAATATGGGCAACCACAAATCTTGAAAACTGTGAATGCTTAAACCCAGAATGTCTTTTCAACCAATCAAAAAACGCCGCCGATAAATCCGGGATCTCACCCCTCAGATAATCAATAATCTGATCAACCTGAGGCTCACTCAGCCTCAAAATAATTTTTTTTGAGTAATCCCCGTCAAGAAATTTATTAAACCCTAAATCTCTGAAATTGGCAATGATTTCGCGAACTGGGTCAGAAGAGTTTGGATCGATAGAGTCGCTGGAGGTAGCTCCGTCGCTGGAGAGTTTTGCCGCAGAGACGGAGGGTTTAGAGAAGATTAAGGAAGAGAAAGGGGATAGGAACTGTCGTTTGATATTGAAATGGAGAGGAATCCATTTCTTGAGCATTCAAAGACAGTTTTGGGTCTAAGGGCGGGTGTTTGCCTGTCTCTTTATTAGTTTGTTTGCTTCTCGGGAAAAAAAAAATTGAAAACCGTGGGGAAAGAAGAGAAAATTTAGGGTTTAAGAGAGTATCATTTGAGTGAGGAATTAGAGAGATCAGGGTTTTAGAGAACCGTTAGTTTGCCGGCAATTTTGAAAGTCTAGTGAAGAGAGAGACGGAGGAATGTTGCATGGGCTTTTAACGGTAATGGCCCATTTATATTTTTAATCATTTTTTTTTTTAACAAAAATACTTTTTTTTATTTATTTGTTAAATCTAAAATTTTGAATTTAAAATTTATAATTTTTTAATGTAAATTTTGAGAAATAATTAATAAATCTTTGATAAAATGATTAAAAACTAGTTTTGTAATAATTTGATGTCAATTTGTTTATTTTAATTATAATTTTTTATCTAAATTTTGATAATTTAAAGAGTAAATCAGTAAGAAAGAAGATGTTTATCATGAAAGAATATTAAATTTATCTAGAAAATATGAAATTTTGTCAAGAAAAGAAAAATTTTGTCAAAGAAAGATGAATTTCGTCAAAAGAATTAGTTATAAAATTGAGTTAAGAATAAAATTATTCGAATAGTTTTTTTTTATTCTAAATATAAGAAATTTTTAACTAAAATTAAAAATATAATTAAACCAAAAAATTGAGCTACCACCATTAAAAACTCACGTTGCATATCAATAGTTTAATAAAATGTGATAGAAGAGTTTTCTTTTTCAAAAATAAAATTCAATCGTCTCATCTCCCTTTAAAACAAAAAAGTAATATGTGAATTAGGTTTAAGTCATCTCAATATTAAACTCTCTTCTCCCTCCTATTTATTTTCTAAAAAATTTATTTATTTATTTTATTTCTTTCTAACATCATTCTCTTTTTGTTTTTTATTTTTATTTTCACGTTCTCAATATTTCACTAAAATGCAAATTTAATAAAAAATAAA
>JAXCLQ010007184.1:19181-36525 GCA_035584115.1 Cedrela odorata
ACTATTCACTAGCACTATTTATGGAGCACTGCTTACCACTCAAAAACTGACTCAAACCCAATCATTTTAGTATGGAATAAGCTAACATCAAATATGAACCTAACAAATTTCATATTTGGTTATTCCGTGACAAACTAAACTTCTAATATTAATATAAGCATAGCCAAGACAATGAATTACATCAACAACCAAAATGAAATGCTTACAAGATAGGCCAAAACAAAGCAACACATATCTCCAAAAAATAACAACAATTCCTAAAACTAATATGGACCATGTAGTTTTAAGGAACACTAAGCAATACATGTTACTTGAAACACAACTTAGAATACCAAGTAAACGCATAAGGTAATCAACTCCAAAAAAATAGTCGTTATAACCAAAAATTATCATCATCTCATAATTACAGTAAACATAACAAAAGCTAAACTTTTCAAAGTTATGCTTACTATGCTTCCCCTAACTTCTATATCTTTCCCAAAGTTATGCTCGTTATGCTCAACCTAACTTTTATATTTTCTCCCTTATTTTTGTCACTGAATGACAAAGTGATCAACCTTAAGGAACATAGTGTCTTCATCAGAAGTAGCTATGTTTGGGAATGAAAATAAAAAATAAAAGCCAACTAACAAAAGTGCATGAAAACCTTGCATAAGACTCAAATTAAAAAAAAGACAATAATGCCCTAAAAAATATTATACATAAAGACAAAGTATTTGCAGTGATTTGTGACTTTAACAAGTATGGAACATACTGAGTCAAGTAAAAGTGATTCGCAAGTATAAAGTGATTATCAATAATAAACACATGGCTTAAGATTAAGAAATTATGAGTAGGGCAAAGTTATATAAAATCACTACTTGAACAAGTGCAGTATGGTGAAAGCAAGTCAAATCCAAATCACTAAGACTTGAGAAATATGCAAGTTTATTCCTTATATTATTTTTCTCCCCCTAAAGTAGACATCACTTCACAATTTCTTTTTTATTACTGCCTTTATAATACAAATTTTAGTAACAATGCATATTTGATTTTAATTGGAAAATTAACATGGGGTATAAAAATTTTCATTAAAAAAACACTAGTTTAAGGTCAATTTAATCACCATGACAACTAGGGGTCTGCAAAATCATTTTGGCTCGCTCTGGTTTCAAAATTTATGAACCGAATTATTTAGATTTTAGTTTTAAAATTTAAAAACCGAACTATTTATGGTAGGTTCTGATTCTAAAATTTAATAACCAAATTATTTATGATAAGTTTCCGACTAAGTGAAACTGAAACTTACCTTAAATATTTCGGTTTCTAAATTTTGAAATTGGAACCTACTTTATTTAACTGAGTACCATATTTTTTTATTTCGATTCGAAAATAGGGTACTATGTTTATCAATTATCTCAATTTCTCCAATTTTTATCTCTATAAAAAATTCTTCAAAAATAAGATCAATAGTATTAAATTATAGAAGCAAATAAATATATAACGAAAAATTGAATGAATAAAAGAGAAGAGAAATAAGTTACCAAAGAAAATTAATATATGACAAATTATTTAAAAAAATATTGTATTATTACTTGAGTTAATATTATATATCATGAAAAAGAGAAAATTAATTTTTTTTTATGATAGTACAATTATATATCTAATAATATTATATCGTGTATATTTATTTATTATAATTGTTAATTTGTTCGACAATTTTAAAATAAATATATACACAGTACGATTTTATTAAATTATTATACAAATAATATGATAAATTATGTTAAATAAAACATCATAAACACATTGAGAAATCATTTCTATGTAGCTTAACGAATAAAAAGTATTTTCTTCAATAAATTATTTGTGTTAAACCAAATATGAATATGTTGTACGTGAGAATTATATTTACACAAATTCAATAATAGATTTCAACGTCATGTATTGTGTTTCAACTAAAAGTGTTTACTTGAAATTAATTTTTCATAATTTTAATGGAAATTTTCAAATGCAATGGTTTTATTAACTGAATAATTTATTAAACATAGATTTGTATTCATTTTACCTTCAAAAAAATAAATTAATTTAAATAAAATATTTAAAATAAATTATGTAATTTTATATGTGCAGCTTAATGGTTAACAATTAGCATTTCAACATGAGGTTTGGTGTTTGGTTCCTCTAGCCTGAAAAATAATTTTAAATTTTCAAAATTGAATCAGTTTTTTCAGTTATGTTTTGGTTCAAAACCAATTGTTCTGATTTGGTTCTTGGCGATTCTGATTCTATCCAAAATCGTTGCACACCCCTAATAACTACACTAATTCAACCTATAATTGCCTACTCAAATATCATGTATGCGACTAAACCAACATGTTCATACTAAAATGCATTGTGATTAAGAACACGAATCACGAGTACACAATAAATCTAAAGACATGCAGAGTAAAGATATCAACTACACATGTAAAATGCATTGAGAGTATGTATAGGAAATACTCAGACTTCGCTTGTCACAAGACATAAGTCAAAGACTAGTTTTCACACAAAAGCACATTTTGAAAAGCTCATGTAACAGTCTACACACAAAATAAAACAAAAAAATATATACTTTTGTGTTTTTTTAAAAACGATGTGCAAAAAAACAAACTCACAATAAGTAAATCATAAAGTAAACAAACTAAGAAATGATTAAAAAACACAAAGAACAAAAAACAAAAGAAAATAAATCAAAAGCATGTGAATCAAATAAAGTAACAATCTCTCATATCCCTATAAGGTTTTCAATAGTTGAGAGTACCCTTAATCAAGTAAGTAAATCTATCACTGATCATCTTAATTTACTAAGCTAACTCTACCACTTGATAAGTAAGATTATCTTGATCAGACTCAGACTTAAGAATAATAGAGATATTTTTTTTCTCCAAATCTTCATTTTTCCTCCTAAACTCAAAACAATTTGTTGTGTGACCTACTTTACAGCATTCATGGTAGATAGGCACGAATATAGATAAAGGACTAACCATATGAGGGTTAACATTTTTCCTATCCACTAAGGAGTGACTGTTAGAATGAGGAACATTTATACCTTTAGATTCAATCTTCTTGACTTTAAAAACAACTACCTCAGAAGTTGCCTTATGTTTACTTTATTCTATAGGTTTTACAAAAGCTTCACCTACACCTATAGGAGTAATAAACACAATTCTAAAGGAGCAAGCATCATTAAGGTTAGCCATAGAAAAATATAACATTTTCTTGCTACTCTTATTATGGCCTATGTTAAGCATATCACCTAACTTCTTAGTGCCACTCGAGAATGTTGTAAATTATAACCTAGCATCCTTCCACTCATAAACTAAGGCTTAGTTTCACTCTCTAAGACTTTATTTGTTATTTTAAACTAAAAACTAACTCAGCTTGTTCCTCTAGTTTGACTATAAGTTTATATTTCTCATGTTCAACATAATTTAGTTTTTTTTTAAAATAGTCTTATTCGTCTTTTTAAGCTCCTAACTCTCTTTATAAAGTTTATAAAAGGCTACATTGATGTCTTCTTCATCATATGAAGTATCATCCTGAGAATCAATAGACTCAACTTTCACAAATGAAACAAAAGCTATAAATATGTTAGTTTTATTATAATAAAACTCTTTACTCTCATCTTCACTAGAGTCATTGTCACTAAAGGAAGCATTCATTACTTTTTTTGCCCTTCTTGAAGTTAAGACACTCAAATTTGATGTGTTCAAACCATGACATTGAACATTTCTATTCACTTTAGAAAAGTTATCTTCCTTTTTAAATCTAAATTTTTTTCTAAATTTCTTGACAAATAACTCAATCTCTTTATCATCAGATGATTCATAATTTAATTCTTTCTCAGTTTTTAACTTGACAGACTTGAGTGTCATAAACTTAAACTTCTTTGGCAAAGGAATGCTAAACTTATAGGTTTAAACTAAACCAACTAATTCATTTATTTTCATGGCATCTAAGTGCTTACTTTCTTCAAGAGTTGTGACCTTAAGATGGATTTCTCAAGTAGACTTCTAAGAATTTTCCTAACTACACGACTTTTAGGTATTCTTTCACCTAAATTAAAGCTAGAGTTTATTATGTTATTTAACTTGGCATAAAATTTATCAAGACTTTCATCAACTCTCATTCTAATCTCTTCAAACCTAAAAGTCAGTATTTGAAGTTTAGAATTCTTAACAATTTTTGTACCCTTATAGGTAGTCATAAGAATATCACAAGTCTCCTTGGCAATCTTACATATAGATATTCTTTTAAATTCTTTAAGGGACACTGTCATGAAAATAGCATTAACAGCTTTGCTATTGGCATTCAAATCATATAATTCATCTTTTGTACAAATATTAAAGTCCTTAGGGACAAAAACTCCATTAGTAGTAACAGAATGTAAACTTCAAGCCTTCTCACAAGACAACCATACCCGTTCATTTATAGCCTAAGAAAAGCTCTTATTTGTACTTTTCAATATGGGTAATTGTTCCCATCAAAGTATAATAGAACGTACAAACTCTAATATTTATACTTCATCTAGACAAAAACCAGGGTCATGGATCAAATAATACTTTGATACCAATTGAAAAACAATGAACTTTGACCCTAGAACACCTATTGGGGGGTGAAAGGTGTTTTACACAGTAGAAGACTTAAATTATCAACAAATTAAAATACACTAAAACTTGTTGAATCTATATCAATAGTTTCCAAAAAAAATTCAAAAACACAAAGCTATAACAACAAACAAATTCCAAAAAAATAAGTAAAAGTAAATCGAAGAGATGAAAATTTTTTAATGAAGGGAAACCATATGAAGAAATCTTCACAAGATAAAAGTTCTTAGGGTAGATACAAGAGCCAGAAAAGCATTCCACTAGTTAAGAAAAACTTATAAATGCTGATTTCTTACAAGAACTCTTATAACTTAATCGTATCTAACTTACTAAGTGATCCACTCTAAGTAATTTCTTCTTCAAAATTCTTAAATATTTACAAGGCTAGAATTTTATCCACCAATATCATTCAAAACTCTGAAGGCTTCTCAGTTGAAATTGGGTTAAGAACAATAATGATATTTATCAAAAGAATAAATAATAAGAAAAAAAATTGTCACTAAAGAACTTCAATAAGTTTCTCTTGAGAAGAACGTAAGAAAATAAGTTATAATAAGCCTCTCTTCTTTCTGGTACAAAAGAGTGTAATTTTATATGAATTAGTGACCAAAAATGTGTCCAAAAGAAATTAGGTTTTACAAATTATTACTATTCATTAGACTATTCACGATGGCACTATTCATTACTAAAAATAAACTCAAACTTAACTATTTTCATACGAAATGAACCAACATAAAATTTAAATCTAAAAATCGATAATTTATTTTAATAATTGATCACAAAATCTACTCTAATCAAACACAAAATCAAGGTTTTAGGTTCACTAAGTTTAGCTGTGGCAAAAAAAAAATTGTTTGTATTATTTATGTTAGAGAGAAACTATAATTGTCAAGTTTAAAAGCGAAATTGCCAAAATTAATTATTTCTTGCTACAAATAATTCAAAATGGGGGAGTGAGCTATATGTAACCCTAGATCTTAAGAATGAACCATGTAGCTTTTCTCTTAATACATTTACTTATTTTTAAAATGTAGATATGCTTCTTAGCTTTTTGACTTAAATGGCTCAAAATATGGACCCATTTATAGTTATGGCATAAGTTAAAAAAGTCTTATATTTGTTTACAAAACAAACAATAGGCACCAACTCTTAAAAACAAAAAAAATCCAACCAAAAGAACCCTCAAAGTAGTCAATTGAATATGCAATCGGAATTTAGAAAAGCGATGACAGAGGTAAATGCAACACCGATGAAGCTGCAATCTCCATAAACATGTACGTTTTCACCTAAAATATGTCAAAATCTTTTTTTTTTTTTTTTTGTGGCGATTGATATGATTTAGGATTAGCAAATGCTTGTTAGAGGATTAAAAATCAAGTTGGTATAGTTTCTAGGCATAATTTTTGTGGCTAGGATGTGTTTGGATGTGATTGAATATGAGATGAACAGTCATAATCTTGACAAAATTCGTCAAGGGTGTGATGAAATTCGTCAATCCCTCGACAAATTTCGTCGAGGGTGCAATGAAATCTGTAGCTCCCTAAACAAATTTCATTGAGGGTGTGATGAAATTCGTCGATCTTGTCGAGAGACCATAATGTTCACAATATAGTCCCATGACGAATTCCTTGAACTGCTTTCATGAAATTTGGCCACTGTTCGATTCTTTCAGTCAGTTTTAGACACTAATTGAGATAATTTGCTTTAGTAAATAGTGAGAAGCCTTAGAGAAGGTTTATCTTAGAAGTGTTTTGTTTCAAAGTTTCTCCTTTCTTATTTTTTATCTTTCTTCTGTCTGAATGATGAACTTGCGGATAGCCAAACAAATTGTTTGTGTTGATTTACTTGATGTTTGAGAGTTTTGATAAGAGGATTTATATAGCTTATTACTAGTGCTAATATTCTGTCATTGGATGTTTGCATATTGCAACAAACTCTTGTTTTGCTAATTACTTGCAAGACCAACTTTGACACACGATTGGAGTTAAATTGTTACTTGACTTGTTCATTTTAGATTATTTGCTTATCAATTTTCCCATTTTTACTCTTCATGACGATATGCATAAATTGTTACTTAACTTGTTCATTTAAGATTATTTATTTATCATTTTTCCCACTATTTTCTAAAGATATGCATAATAGGTATATCCAAACTATGTCATGTCATATATGAAAAATTTCTAGCTCAAGTCTTGATGATTTAAGCTCATAATCTAGATAGTTTTTTTTAATGTATTACCATCTGGTTTGTTAGGTGTTTGGTCTTTGTTGTTGAGCTATTTGCTCTTTTTGTACTTCTATTTATAATTTTGATAAATTTTCATCACTTTTTTTTCTATTAACTCATCAAATTTGTTGACGATTACAATTCTCAATGGTGTAATATTTGTGACAGGTGTTTTGCTCGCTTACACCCTGGTGCTGTAAACTGTAGGAAGAAGAAATGTGGACACAGCAACTAGGTAAATCATTTCATAGTTTTGTTAAATATTGATCTACTTTTACTCCTTTGATTATTCTTTATGTTTTTATTCTTTATAATCACCTTACACCTCATATTGCTTCATATATTTCAGCTAAGGCCAAAGAAGAAGATCAGTAGACTATTCATTGTGGAGGAATGCTACATCTTATACTGAGTTATTGGATGGTTTTCTTAAATGATATAGCATTAAAGAGTTGGCTAAGATTAGACTATTCAGGATTTTTACTTTTGTTATGTTTTATGAGTATTTCTAGCATAATATTGTGGTCTTTTTATGCTCGAAAGCCATTTAGCATTTCATTTTCATTATGTTGATGAAGCTAGTTATTTTAGTACCCTATGCTATATTAATCTTTGTTGGATTTGTTACTTGGTCCATGTGTTTATGAGCCAATCTCTTTTCTTTTCAATTTTTATACATTTTTATCTCTTTTCTATTCATTTTAAGAAATAGGAATTTCACAATTTAAAAGAAAAAAAAAAACTTATGAAGAATCTAACAAAATTTCCTTAAGAAATAAGAATTGATGTCTACATTTTTCTTTTCTTTTCCCTTTCTAAAGACAAATTCATATAAAATCTAGACAAATATCAACTCTTCTAGTTGCCAACTAAACTTAGCACCATTTGATGGATATTCGATGTTCCTTTTCATCTCCTCTACGGATTTACTTAGCCATCCCTTTTCTCCACTTTTATTTGTAATTTAAAAAAAATAATGCTTGCATTATCATGATCTTGTCTCAAATGTAAACTTGAAAAGCAAATGTTTATAAATGCTCAAGGAAAGCAAACTCACCTTGTCTAAAAAATATTTTGGATCATTTTTTGTTGAGATTCTCCTATTACATACTCTAATTGAAGCAACTCATCTGAACTGAGACGCCAGAGCTCCCAAATTTTCCTCTATTCGTTTTACGAACTTAACTCCTGGTATCAGTATTGTACCCTTGTAGATGCACCAATTTATCACAACTTAGTAATGTAATGTCTATTGTCAGAGATGTATGATTGACAAAATAGAAATCACTAGCATATTTGTGCAAAGCAATCATTAGCAAACCATTCAAAAACACATACTTGTGGTATGGTTTTGCACCATCTTTGTGCAATTTCTTTTAAAGAGATTAGTAAAGGCTCTAATCGAGGAAGGATTTGTCTGAATAACATACCACTAATAGCAGACAACTCATTCTATCATGAGAGCAAACAATGAATAATGCAAGAAAATTGAATGAAAAAAAGATTGATTTTTCACGCTAACTGATGATATTATATTAGAAATTTAAATGTGAAATTGTTGATATCATAATATATGAATGTATTCAATGATGATTAAGTTTATTATAATGTCGAATCAATTTATGGTAATAAAATAGATTTAGACTTGTTGAGAATCAAGAAAACTATGTATGAATTATTTATGATAAGTCTAAATAAATTTTCTATGAGAAGTATGAATCAAGTGTAACAAGATCTATACGTGAAAGAAAAAGAATGACACAAGTAGAGAATATCGATACTAGATCAATACACTTGAAGAAGGTTGATACTTGAAAAAAGAACATATCGATATCTTGCAAGTCAATAGGCTTAGATGAAATCACCAAGTCAAACAAATCGATACTTACGTTCAGAGAAGATTGACAATCAGAGTTCAGAAGATCGATGCATGGCAATTCCAAAGAGTTGTCAAATATTTACAAAACAGACTAGATCGATACTTAAGCCAAAGAGATCGATACATCGCTAATTTAGAGAGTTGCAAAATATTTATAAAGTAGACCAGATCGATATTTAAGCCAAGAAGATCAATATATGGGAATTCCAGAGAGTTAAAAATTATTTACGAAGTAAACTAGATCGATACGTAAAGAAGAATGGATCAATACTCTAAATTGAAAACCAATTCAGATTCAATTTTAGCATAAATGAATTAATACACTGCCAGAAGAGATCGATACTTCTTGACAATTTAAAGTTCAACGATAACTTCTGTAACATTTATGGTAAATATTAAATGCATTTAATTAAACCATTGGCACAAAGGTCTTCTCAAAGAAAGTGAATATAAATAAAAGACTTGAAGACAAAGACAGTAACAAAGCTTATACTGAAAATTACTAAATATTCCTTAAACATTCTCAACGAAAACATTTTTTCTCTCTCTAATGTAACTAATCTTCATTCTTTCTTATGAAAAAAAATTTATTTGTACGAGTATATTGATACGTCTACTCTATTGTGAGAGTTTTAAAAACATAATTAATATTCTAAATTTTATTGGATTCATATTCACTCAGAACAAATGAAAATTATATTAGGTTACTCTTCACCCAACAAAAAGCAAGTATATGGTTTCCCTTCACCTTAGAAGATGTTGTATTGGGTTTCACTTGACCTATATAAACAAGAAAATAGTTGAACCTCGGTGGTGAGCCAAAGCCGAAAGAGTAGACGTTGGCCAATATTGCCAAACCACTATAAATTCAGTATTTATTTTTTCTCTCTCTTTACTGTTCTATTAATTTCAGTGCATAGCATATATCTTAAGTCTTAAATTTTTAAAAAACCCAATTTACCCCCCTCTTAGGTATTGCCAACTAGGGCAATAAGTGATATCAAAGCCTAACTTCATTGAATATGATTTACAACCTTAAGGAGTATGTTAAAATGGCATATAGCAGCAACCAAAGAAAAATAGTTGATTGATAATCCACAAATATGCCACTATTCTTCAATAAGACTGACTATGTATATGAAAAAAAAAGATATAAATCTTCTTGACAACATTAGACTTTGAAATTCTCAATATAATATAATAAAAGATGAGTATTTTTCACCCACAACCAAGGATGTGATCACTAGAGAAAGGATGCTAAAGCCAAAAAGGGAGTGGACTCTCGAAAAAAGGAATAGATTCATCTTAAATGGAAAAGCTATGAACATCTTTTATTGTACTCTAAATAAAGTCGAATTTAATAGAATTTCAGGATGTAAAACCGTTAAATCTATTTAAGACATGCTAAAGGTCATACATGATGGAACAAGTAGAGTCAAAGACTCAAAAATTAGCATGTTTGTTCACAATTATGAATTATTTAAAATGAAACAGCATGAAAGCGTAAAGGATATGTTTACTCGTTTTACTAATATTACTAATGAGATTAAAACTCTTGATAGATCTTATTCAAATGCAAATATTATCACCAAAATTCTAAAGAGTCTACTTAGAAGCAGGGAAGTCAAGGTGACTGCAATTAAAGAAGCAAAAGACTTGAAACATTACCACTTAAGGAGCTTCTCAGTTTACTCAAGACTTATGAGTTAGAAGGCAAACAAAATGATGATGAAGATAGAGAAAATGGAAGAAAGAACGTCTCCTTAAAGAGTACCAAAAAGGAAGAAGAAGATGATGAAAGAGAACAAGAATTCGATGAAGATATATTTCTTCTCATGGCTAAGAAATTTAAGAAGTATTTCAACAAAGATAGAAGTAAGGGAATAAATTGGAAAAGAAAAGACTTTTCAAAAAATGAAAAGTTAAAAAGGAGCAATGAAAATGAGAAAGAGAAGGAAAAAGAAATGAAATCATTTGTTATGAATGCAAGAAACCAGGGCATATAAGACCCGAATGTTTACTAAGGAAAGATAGAAAGGACAAGAAAAAGAAGAAGGCAATGAAAGTGATATAAAATGACTTATCTAGTGAAGAAAGCACTTCATCATCAAAAAACGAGCGAACAAACTTCTGTTTCATGGGAAAACAAGACGATGATGTAACTCTCTTAGATCAAAACTCATCATATTATGATACATGCTCAAGTAATGATAGCGATAATTTATTAGATGATGATTTGAGTACATTGTATGAAGAACTTAGGGATGATTTTCAAGAGTTCTATACAAAGCATAAAAAAGAAAAAAAAAAGAGTTCCATGGTGATAAAAGAAATTGATTCATTGAAATTAAAAGTTAAAGAACTTGAACTTAAAAATGAAACTAGCATGCCTAAGGAATTTAATGCATTAAAAGATGAAAACAAAATCTTGAATGATGAAATAATTTCCCTTAAAGAAGTGTCAACAAAATTTACACAAGGGAAAAAGTCCCTAGATAAACTTTTGGGCAGTCAAAGATTAGCATTTGATAAAGCAGGACTTGGCTACAAATAAGGAACCAAACAAAAAGGTTAAGCAAATTATTTTGTGAAATCCACTCAACAAATAATCTCATATATTACATGTCATTATTGCAATAGGAAAAGGCATTACATTAACACATGTCAATATAAGAAAAATGTATATAATAAACTTAAGATTATGTGGATACCTAATGGAATAACACTTAAGGAAATCATGCATACTAAAATGGCCAAGACTTTTAAAGGTAGAACTAATGTTTATGAACGCAAAGTTACTTGAGTACCACATGTGAAGAACAACAAGTACAATACTAAAATAAATTTGTTTATTTTATAGGTACCACATGTGAAGAACAACAAGTACAAGAAAAAATGACTCATCGATAGTAGTTGCTCAAGACACATGACAGAAAACAAAAGACTATTTCCATATAAAGAAAGAAGAACAAAAAGATATAATATTTGGAGACAATAGCCAAGGCAAGGTGAAAGGTATTAGAGCTTTAGGTATTAACTCAATTTTAATTAAAGATCTCTTGTATGTTGAAAGTTTAAAATATAACTTGGTTAGTATTAATCAATTGTGTAATTATGATTATAAAGTTGTATTTCTTAAAAATTTTTGTGAAGTGTTAGATGAGCATGTAAATAAGTTATTCTATTCACCTAAAAGAAGTGATGTGTATAATACAGAACTAGAAAGCTTAGATGAAATGAATAATATTTATTTATAAGTTCTATGTGATGATTCTAGGAAATGGCATAGAAGATTAGAAAATTATAGTATGAATCTCTTAAGAAAACTAGTAAAACAATACTTATTAGAAGACCTTCCTAATTTAAAATTCTCAAAAGATAAAGTATGTGGTCTTGTCAACTAGGAAAGCAAGTGAAGACATCTTTTAAATCCAATAACTTAGTTTCCACAACAAAACTATTAGAACTTTTACATATGAATCTTTTTGGACTAAATAGAGTCGCTTCATTAGGAGAAAAATTTTATGCATACGTAATTGTGGATGATTACTCTAGATTCAATTGATTATTCTTCCTAGATAGCAAAAGTAATACATTTGAAACATTTGAGAAATTTTCAAAGAAGATTCAAAATGAAATAGGCTACAAAATTGTGAAAATTAAGATTGATCAAAGTGGGGAGTTTGTGAACAAAGATTTTAAAAACCTTTGTAATGAAAATGGATATTCTCATAACTTTTTTGTACCTAGAACACCACAACAAAACGGAGTTGTCGAAAGAAAGAATAGAACCTTATAAGAAATGGGTAAAATAATGTTAAGTGAATATAACTTACCCGAATACTTTTGGGCTAAGCTTATAAACACCGCATGTCATATAACAAATAGGGTTCTAATAAAAAAATATTAAACAAAATTCTATGAACTAATGTTTCAACGAAAACCTAAAACAAAGTACTTTAGAGTATTTTGATGCAATTGTTATATTCTTAATACTAAAGACAATCTTGAAAAATTTAAGCTCAAATCTGATCTATAAATATTTATAGTATACTTCTCTAAAAGTAAAGTCTATAGAGTTTTCAATAGAAGAACTCAAGTCGTGGAAGAAACCTTACATGTCACATTTAATGAATTTGATCCTAACTTGACTAAATTAATTGCAAAAGAAAAGGAAAAGAAATTGGAGATCAATAAAAACTTGAAAAACTTGAAAAACTTAAACCTAAATGACACATTTATAGAAAATAAAAAAGAAGTTGTAAAAGAAGAGGAAAACATTAAAGAACTTCTTAAAATATGGAGATATGCATCTAATCATTCAAAAGAATTAATAATAAGAGATCCCTCATAAGAGGTCAAGACTAGAAGAAGAGCAAGAGAGATTAATGAAAATCTAGATGAGATTTAAAATTTAGCATTTGTCTCTCAAATTGAGCCAAAACAAGTTGAAGAAGTCCTAGAAGATAAGAATTGGTTAATGGCCATATAAGAGAAACTAAATTAATTCCAAATAAATAAAGCTTAGACATTAGTACCTAGACCTAATGATTATCCAACTATTAGTATTAAATAGGTGTTCAGGAACAAACTTGATAAAAATAGAAACATCTCTAAAAACAAGGTTAAGCTAGTAGCATAAAGGTATAATCAAGAAGAGGGAATAGATTATAATGAGACTTATGCACTTGTAGCTAAATTAAAAGTCATTAGAGTGCTCTTAGCCTTTGCATGTTACAATAATTTCAAACTCTATCAAATGAATGTCAAAAGTGCATTTTTAAATGGTTTTATAAATGAAGAAGTTTATATAGAACAATCTCCAGGATTTGAAAATTATAAATTTTTAAACTATATTTACAAACTCACTAAGACACTTTATGGTCTAAAATAAGCATTTATAACTTGGTACAAAAGACTTTGTGAATTTTTATTAAAGCATAAATTTGTGAAGGGGAGTGTTGATACTACACTTTTTATTAAAATCAAAGATGATAATATTTTACTAATTCAAATTTATGTTGATGGCATCATTTTTTTGAAGCATAAATGAGTACTTATACATTGAATTTTCAAATCTTATAAAAGGTGAATTTGAAATGAGCATGATGGCAGAATTAAATTTCTTTTTAGGACTTCAAATTAAACAAATAAATGATGTAATTTATATCTAAATACATCAAAGAGTTGTTAAGAAAATTTAACATGATAGAGGGCAAATACATTCAAACTCCTATAAATACTTTTACTTCTTTAGATAAAGATGAAATATGAAAGAATGTAGATCAAAAATTGTATAGAAGAATAATAGGTTTATTATTTTATTTAACAGCCTTTAGACCTGACATTCTCTATGGAATTTGTGTATGTGTTAGGTTTCAATATAATCCCAAAGAATCACACCTTGTAGCGGTAAAACAAATCTTTATATACTTAAGAGTCACATCAAACTTAGGATTGTTTTATCCAAAGGATGGTAAGTTTAACTTGAAAGGCTATTCGGATGCCAATTATAAAAAATGCAAAGTGGATAAAAAAAAGTATAAGTAGTAAATGTTATTTTCTTGAAAATACACTAATATCTTGGTTTAGCAAGAAACAAAGTACAGTTTCATTGTTAACGACTGAAGCAGAGTATATTTCAGTAGATAGTAGTTGTGTTCAACTTCTATGGATTAAACATCAATTGCTATACTATGGATTAGAATTTAGTCAAATCTCATTTTAGGTGATAACATAAGTGTCATAAACTTGACTAAGAATCATATACATCACTATAGAACTAAGTACATAGAAATCTGTCATCACTTCATTAAAGATCATGTTAGTAAAGGAGATGTATGCTTAGAATATGTCAACACAAATCTTTAAGTAACTGACATCTTCACTAAACCACTTGATAATGATCGTTTTTATACAATTATAAGTAAACTAAGAATGATGGAAATTTGTTTAATTATGTTTGAACCTGTTTATGCTTGAATTCTCATTAATTTTTTATTCTGGATGCAAAAGGATGATGTCTTGTTCTACAAGTATCAATACCTTGAGAAAGGATCGATACATTCTTATTAATATATCGATCCTTTTAATGAATCTTGATTTAGCACCGATACGATTATATCTTGTATCGATACTTTACCTATACGTATCGATACATTATAATGTAATGATTACATCTTAAATGATTCTTTTTTTAGTAAAGTAAAAAATTCAAAAGCTGCAAATTTAACAGCCAAAATTTAAGTGCATAGCTAACATGTGTCATCATGCTTAAATATATCCATTTCTTCTTAAGTTCTCTTCAGTAAGTATTGATATCATACTTCACTATATCGATATCCTGATACAATGTATCGACTTTCCGTCTTTTTAACAAAAGTATCGATATTTCTTAAGGACAAATCAACACATCTTTCCAGATTTGAAAATAAATCAATACATTTCTACCTTTCCACGATTTCACATTTAAAAATGGGCAAAATTTAAAATTTTTCTTCCTCACTTGACATTCAAACTCTCTCTCTCTAAAACCCTAGAATCTCTTCAAACTTTCCAATCATCAAATCTACCTCAAACATGCCTAAGATAAAGAATCCAAAAGTTATACAAAAAAAGAAACCTAGGATGAATGAACCTTCATCCTTCAACGCATAGTTTTAAAACCGAGCGGCAAAGGATCAATACCTTTCTCTTTACCTTAACCAAAAAGTGGCTCTTGAATGAGTTCTCGACTTCAACTTATTACTTCCATCAAATTTCCATACCTCAAAACCTTAAAAGATTTTGAATAGATTGACTACCTCAGCTAAAAGAGGAAATGTTTTAATAGCCTTGTCAAAATATTTTACTCAAATCTGGATGCCAAGGACCCTCACTTAGGAAGAGTAAGAATGACATAATTCACCAATATCGTACGAGGACATACCTTCCAAATTAATGCCAATATCCTATCACACATAACTTATATACCAAAAGGCGGCATCTCATATCCAGTCAATGCCTTTCAACCCTTCGAAGCGTGTAAGGTAATCTTCAAAGATCTGGACGTGACAGAAGTGGATAAAAAGCCAGATCGTTTGGGATCTAAGAGAGAATTCTTCACCTGCTCGTCTTCTACAATCTCAACGTGCGTTTTAGACACTACTCGGAGATGATATACAAGGACATGCGGTGGATGCAGAGTATTATAGAGGGTAAGCGGTCTGATTTGATATCATGGATTCTAAGTGCAATGGTGAGGATGACCATGTTTAGAGCCAACCACCTACACTACGGATATGTGATTTTGGCCATTATTTGCAAAAGTCCATCATGGATCTATGCTCAGATAGATACTATCGAAATTCTAGCTACCGCTACACTATCGAAGACCACACTCCGACATATGTATTATGAGCAAAAAGCATACAAGGAGTGGGTGCTTCAGACATGTTATAAGCATTTGCACAGTAAGGGCCAAGAAGAAACACAAGAGCAACCAATTGATGAGCTCGTACCTCAACCTGCAGAGGATTTACTAGCACTACTAAATATGCCTAAGGTAACAGTATCAGTTCCTCCCTCAACTCTGATAGCACCAAACTCACAATTACTTTCATCCATAGCATTAATGACTATTCTAGAGGACATAAGGGTTAAGATAACGTGGATAGAAGATTGAATAGACACGGTGATGACCAACTTTGATGAACAACTCACAGGGTTTGAGTCCATGGTCACCACTCAGATGCACAAGATTGAAGAGCATCTTGGTTGAACTAATCAGGGCATTACATAGCTTGGGCATTTTGGACTTGAGTTTCACAGCAAAACCAAGCATTTTATGTAGAGTTTGGCCAGAGCCTCCACCCCAACCCACCATATCGAGGACCCATATCTTCTTTCTCCAAACCAAGACCACCTCTACACACCTCACAGCCTAGCTCGTCTCATCTTGTTGACTTAGACGTCATCAGTGATAATTGCAACGAAATAGTTCAAAGAACTCTATGGAAACATGTTTTCATTGTCTTGGTTGTTTTATGATTTGGTTTGTGATTGCTTGGACTCATACATTTTATTGATGATATGATTAATGAAAATTCTATGAATTCATCTTTGTTTGACCATGTGTTTCTTTTCATTTTCTTCTTTGATTGCTAAAAAAAAATGGAGAAGTAATTTTGAAATTTTGAACTAAAATCTGAATTAAAATCTAAACTGAAAGCATAACAAACAGAGGGAGAAGTAAAGGAATACACTTAAGGAGAAAGATAATCTTTCAAGCTTAACTAAAAAAGGAGGAGAAACTTGATAAATGCAATCTAATTGGGAATATAACAAAAAGGGGGAGAAAAGTAATTTTAAAGGGGAATAAATCCTTAAAACACTTTATTTTGTCATCATAAAAAAATAGGGAGATTAATGATATCATGTTAGTATTTTAAATGTAAAATTATTAATATCATAATATATAAATGTATGTTTTCGATGATAACTAAGTTTATTGTAATGTCGAATTAATTTATGATAATAAAATAGATTTAGACTTGTGAGAATCAAGAAAATTGTGTGTGAATATACATATAATAAATCTAAATAAATTTTATGTGAAAAGTGTGAATCAAG